>CM021104.1:332423671-332710527 GCA_007115665.2 Sequoiadendron giganteum | reverse complement strand
CCCACCCTATTAACAAAATCTTTTTAACTGCCTTTGAACCTTCCCACAGGAATTTTTTCAGGATTCCCTCCAATTCATTTTCAATTCTCACCGGGGCTTCAAAGCAATACATTGCATATATTGGGATTATCGATAAATTGATTATGTCATAGTTAATCTTCCTACCAGCGTAAGCTAGTTATTTTTCCAAGCCATTGCCTTATTTTTGCATCTTTCGACTACCTCACCCCAGTTATAATATATTAAAATAATATGGTTTTATTATATTATAAAATCAATATTTTTACACCAAAGGAGTTTCTTTATTTGAGATTCACAAGTTCATTTTGTCTACAGATGGTTGAAAAGCAAAGGGAAATCCTCACTGACAGTGAAACGAATCTTAGTTGTCCATCATTTTTCACCGTGTTTTTCTACTTTCCCCGCCACTATCGCTTTTCACTCTTCCAAACTCTTCCTCTCTGATATTTTTGGTGAGCTGTAGCTTGAAAATAAGGTTTCAAAAAGGGTTGTAGAGTATCCCTATTTTACATTTGTTGTTCGTTGTTTGCCTTATTTTTGTTGACCACAATTTTTTTTTTTTTTTCATTTATTCCATGAGGAATCCTCGCCTTCCAATTTGATAGGTATTCATTTGAGTGGGGATTTAATAATTAATGGGCTTTTTTTGTTATTTGATTGTTATTTTTTAAATAAATAAATTTAAGTAATATTATATTAAAAATATTATATATTGATTGTACATATGTCTATATTTAATAATATATATTATATATAATATATAAATATAATTTACATTTTGTATATTAAATAAAATTTATGTGTTAAATATTTATATTTCTAAAATATAATAATATTTTTTAAATATATTATATAATTTACATTATATAGAATTTTTTTTTTATATATATATATATATATATCATTTATATTATCAATTGAATTTTTTATCTTTTTAATGATTATTTTACTTATTTAAGTTTGATTTCACTTGCAATTTTTAATATAAAAGTTACAATTCTAACTCTAACAATTTTAATGTACTTTAGTAGAGTTTTAAAATTTAAAATTTAATTTATTTATGAATGTAATTATATGTTTTCTTAACTTTATAATAATTTTTTTTTTTTATTATTATTAATTTGTATTGTTTGTAATATATTAATTATATTTTTTACTAAATATTTATTAATATTTCAATTTTATAAAATTTAAAACTGATTTTATTTTTTTATTTAATATATATTTTGACTTTACATTTACCGTAGAGAGAGACATAGAGAAAGTGCAAGAGAGATGGAGTGAATAAGAGAGAGAGAGATAATGAGATATAGATAGAGAGGGAGAGGGATAGATGTGCATTCCCTATTTGAACAACCCTAATAACAAGCACATTTAAGTTTTAACATTACGACATTCTTTCCCTTATAAAATATAATAATTAATTAGTTTTAAATATATAATAAATAATTTAATTTTTAATATATAATGCTATATTATATAAAAATATATAATAGTTAATACATAAATAATAAATACAATATAATAATAAATACATAAAATAATGACATAAATAATAAATATTTATATAATAATATAATAACTAATACATAATTTAAAAAAAAAAAACTAATTACGCTAAAAGCGTTCTACAGTGAAAGCAATGAAGGAATATTCGTAAACTTTTTGATTGAAAATGACAAGCAGGTGGAAGTAATTAGCTTTTGAAAATGACACGTAGGTGGAAGTAATTTATGTGTAGAGCTGATATTTTTATTTTATTGAAAGAAGTATTTTTAAAATAGGTTTTATTATATAGCATCAATAAAATAAGAGGAAGTCATGTGTTGCTTTAAATATATTTATAAGAGATATAGTTTGGAGATATTTTATTTAATTAAAGAATTATTTTTTATATTTTAAAAATATTTTATTTATTATATTATATTAGTATTATTTTTATTTAAAAAAATATATTATTTATTTTATTTGTATTTTTAGAGTTTATTTATTTTTTATGTAATTTTTATATATATATATTAAAGAGTTATTTTTATTTTAAAATTATTTTATATTTAAAATGTAAGAAGAACAATGTTAAGTAATGATAAATTTCAGCGTTTTTTATATATATTATTAATTAATATATGTATACTAGTATTATTCTATAATAAAAATAAATAAAAATAATAATAATATTAAAATCATTTTCTAAATGACCTTTCAATTGATCTCATTTACTACACAAATGAGTACAAAAAATAAACCAATTTCTCCCTAATTGACCTTCCACGCCTCTTGGACGTACCCATTGTACAAAGTGCCATAACTAGTTTTATAATTATAATAATTTAATTATGTTACATGAAAATTAATTAAATGAAATGAAAATAATTATATAATATATTATAATAATTAATTAATTATATAATAATTATAATACAATATATTAATATTATTAAAAAAATATTATATCTTTATTATTTAATTGTGTAATAATTACTATAATAATCAAGTAACATGTTATTATAATAATTTAATCCACATCAAAATTAATTAAATTAAAAAAAATATTAAAAAAAATCAAATGTTATACTATTTATATAAATTAATTAATCAATTATAAAATAAAATAAATATCTCCATAAAAATATCTATAATATCTTTCACATTTTAACATACTTAACTTAAAAAATTAATTATATATATATATAATATCGAACAATCAAACTAAAAATACGGCTAGTGACCCCCACGTGAAACGGCTAAAATAGCGGCTGCATGGGAGCTGCTATCATCCTCCACGGCACTGCTTGCATGGCAAGAAAAGTGATGAAAACGCCTATAAGATCGGGAAAACGCACAAATTTATTTAATAAAAGCAAGAAACAGCGAGGACTATAAAAGTTGCCCCACGCTAAATTTATCTACAGTGTAGCCAACTACGACGCCATGGCTACTCGTTCTCCTCCCCGGAAGCGGCAACGGCGTCAACATAGCAGGCACAGATCTACATCGACAGATGAAAGGTCGAGGGGTCGAATCCGGCGCAGGCACAGAGACACCCATTTGAGGCGCGGTAGAAGCTGTGATAGACACAGCAGGCATCGCACCAGAAGCCAACGCCATAAGTACAGATCAAGATCAAGATCAAGACCAAGGTATACAAGGGATCACCGTTTGGAGAGAAGGAACCGAAGTGGCAGTCGTGAGAGGCATCAGAGCTCAATAGTTCAGTATGATAGGTCCTGTCCACTATTACTTTACAAACATTTTATCAACGGCCTCGATGTTGACATATTACCAGACGGAGCGCACCGCAGATACGAACCCTATCTTCGCCAACTCAAACAGGCTTTCTTTGCTGCTCATAAAGATGATGAGAGGTTAAAACATCTGTACCATCCTTCCCACATACAGACTGCCATTAACAAACGGAATGAAAATGCAAAAGAAGTGGCAAAGAATTTCTTTGAAGATCTCAAAAATGGTAGTCTGGTGTACTTGAGAAATTGTTCTCCTAAAAATGCTGTGCGGCATTTGAAGGACTTAAACCAGGCGCGCTCTCTTGTTGCCAAGGTTGATGCAGAGAAGGGTATTGAGGACAATCTTCTGCTTTCCTCCGGGCAAGATGTGTCCTTTGCCCAGTTTATCCCCGTTAAAAATCCAGATGATAGCATTAGAACTCTTGGTGGGATAGAGCTGCTGAATGTGGTGAGAACATATTTGTGGTATGTTCATGAAATAGATTACTATTGGATGACTGAAAAAGGCAAGGATTTAATCACTAGAGAGGAAAATCTATCACCTGCTGAAGAGGAACACAGGTTGGATTCTGTATGGCAGGCGAGGTTACAAGGCAGGGATCCCTTGCATGTCTCTCAGGGAAAACATAAGCTGGAATGCTTAGTTAACCGAAATTTATGTGCCCACTTTACAATAGTGGAAAAGGAGAGAGGAGATGGACATATAAAAACTCGATATGTTTGTAGAGAGAATTCTTGTGGCAAACGCTGTAAAGCATTTGGAGATATCATTGAGCATATTCATGATGAACACTGTGAGGTTGTGGAAGGTTACAATGTGCAGGCAATGGAGGAGATATACTTGGAGAATTATATGAATGATCCCTGTGCGCCATGTACTGTTACTGCTGGATAGCTTTATTTCATGGAAGGAATTTAAGGTACTGGTGGAAATAGAAAGTTGCCAAATTTACAATGGACATTTAGTACTTCTAAAAATTTCCCAAAGGTAACATCTAGCTAGGAGTTTTTTTTTTTTTTTTTTAACAATTAGTAAAGTAATAAAATTGTTAACAGTTTTCCAGTTCTCCTGCTGTATTACCCTCCTACCCCCAAAAAAATTGTTTGGACCCTTGGCTTGGTGAGTATTCCTATGTTGAAACTTTGTTGATAGGTTTCCTTGAGTCGAAATTATTCCACATTTTTCTTTGGGAAGCATTCCTTTTCTTTGCCTATTTTTATTCTTCTTTTCCACATTAAGTTTGGCATGGAAGTAGCAAATGCGGGGACGAAAGCAGAAATGAGTGCGGATGTGGAGGAGAGGTGTGTAGGGCTGATTATGAGGCTCATGTTTATAGGAAATGAGATTGGTAATTGCCAAGTCCAAAGCTATAGCTTTTCTTCTCTTTCAGCGAAAAGCAAGGAAACAGTTTCCGCGGCATTTCAATGTGACCGGCCCAATTTTGGGTGGCGTACAAAGGGCAAGACCACGAAAATGGCATGAGCTGGAACATTCAACAAACATGGGCGTACCTTTCCACGGGGTGGGAAGAGCTCAAATTCTGTCGTTCTTGTGAAGCTGCCAGTTGTTTAGGGTGTCATAGGGCATGTATTTTTTGGGAAAAAATTATTATTTAAATGTAATGAATGTTATGTGGATCATTTATTATCATGATTGTAAATCACGATTTATAAAACATGTGTCAATGAGTTTGCTTCAAAAATGACATTGTTGAATTCTCATAACAATATCATAAAATAATTATTAATTTAAATTTAATACTAAATCAGGATGTTTTCAACATAACATGTACATAATTTGGATACCTAAGATGGTGCATTCATATGTAATTGGATGGTGCATATATACGAAATTTGCAAATATATATATTAATTATTATTTATAAGTGACACATTTTAATATTAAGTTTAATTTATATTTATCTTTATTTATATGTATTCTTTTAAGCTCCTAATTATTTAGTCATTTATTCATTTTTATTTATATTTATTTTTACACATTCACTCCACCCACTTTATCATAAAGGCTCATTTTCGTGTCATGTAGGGTCAATTTCATTCAATATCAAGGTATGTGATATTGAACTTGAAATTAAAATTTAGACTTTCTTGCCCTTCCTCTTAACTCTTATGAGCTAACCTAGCACATGGATGTGTGACACATTTTTTATATTTTAGTATTTAAAGATATTCAATGTAAAATTAATTTATAGAGGTTAACAATAAGAAATAATTACAACATACTTTGATTTTTTTAAAGGGGCAAATAATCTCATCTACATATAGATCTTTTTGCACACTTGTGTTAGTTGTCTTTGACATCATCCATGTTTATAAATACTATTTATAGAAATTTTTATTATAGCCATGACTATAGTTTGCACATTTTTAAAATTTAAAACATACAATTAAATCAAATAAAAATGGGTGAAATTAACCTAATTATCTAACCCATATTCCACAACAAGGATGGACATGTAAAATATAAATGAAATCATTTAAAATAAATGGATAAAGGAGGAGAATCACCTCAAGTTCGAAGCTCATGTAGAAAATATAATTTTTATTTCCAATTTCTTCAAATTGAGAGGCAAATCCAAAATGCTATCCAACAAACCTTCAATTCTTCCTTTACAATACCAATTCAACCCCAAGAAATTCCACACCATTATTTAATTTTTTAGAAGAGAAGGTTTTGAGAGCATTTTCTTCAACAATACAAGAATGAAAGTAAAATTGTTTTTTCCCTCTTTATGCGTTTTATTATTTAATTTTATTTTCCTTTATTTTTTAATTTAGTTATATTTTATTATTCTATTTTATTTTCCCTCTTTTCATATATTTCTCCTTTATTTTCTTTCATAATAGATATTTCACAATTTAAATAAAATGTCCAAATTATTATTATAACCATTGCTATAGTTTGCACATTTCTAAAATTTAAAACATACAATTAAATCAAATATAAATGAACGAAATTAAACCTATAATCTAACCCATATTCCAGCACTAGGATGGACATGGAAAACATAAATGAAAACATTCAAAATAAATCAATAAAGGGGGAGAATTACCTCAAGTTTGAAGCTCATAGAAAATATAATTTTTCTTTCCAATTTCTTCAAATTGAGAAGCAAATCCAAAATTCTATCCAACAAACCTTCAATTCTTCCTTTACAATCCCAATTCAAACCCAAGAAATTTCACACCACTTTTTATTTATTTTTAGAAGAAAGGGTTTTGAGAGCATTTTCTTCAACAATACAAAAATGAAAGTAAAATTATTTTTTTCCTCTTTATACATTTTATTATTTCATTTACTTTTCCTTTATTTTTTAATTTAGTTCTATTTTATTATTCTATTTTTTTTAATTTTTTCATATATTTCTCTCTTATTTTCTTTCATAATATATATATATCACAATTTAAATAAAATACCTAAATTATTTTCTCATTTCCAAAGGAAAATGAAATAATTTGAGTTTGTCCTTTTTTCTAGGAAATTTAAATATTTTAATGAATTTAGTTCTTAGATTTCACATAAACAAAATTTTGATGGCATAATTTTGAGCATAATGTGTCATGATCGATCACATATTTTGAGTCATGAAAAGCCCACCTTGATGGTGAATCTAAGAAAATTATTAAATCATTTAGTTTCTCTTGTTGATGTTATTAGCAGCTTCAGGCTACTTCTTCCAACTTATACAATTCGGGAAGACTAAATTAAATGATAGCCTTTCGGCTATTTAATTTATATGTGCATGATTTAATTTATACTTGATTTATTTAATAATTAAGGGTCGAACCTCATTGAGAATATTAATGTTCATTTAATATTTGGGCCGACCTACCTTTGGCATTTATTGTATTTATTTATTCTAAATGAGAGCCGACCTATTTGAAGAGTCACCTCACTTTGTATAAATACAAGGTCGCTTTGCTCATTTAGAGATCATCAAGTTCATTCATAATATTCACATTCCTAGAAGGAGGTCGCACTTGTGCAGCAGATCAACATCTTGAGCAACAGATCATTATTGTGTAGCAGTAGATCATTATTGTGTAACAACAGATCATATTGTAGCAGCAGACCGAATTCAAGGAGAAACATATTTGTTTGTTTCATTGCATCTAGGAGAGGTGCTATTATTCATTGTATCAAATTTGGCCATTGTTGGGCCTGAGTTGTAAGTAGATTTCTACTCCTATTTTTGCTCTTACATAACATAATTATTTGCTGGGTTTTTCTCCCTCAGGAGGAGAGTTTTCCTAGGGTATCTTGTTGTGTTTATTATCTTATGTGTTGCAATATTTTAATTGCTTTTAGCTATTTAATCTAATCTATTAAAACACTAACATTTCTCATGCATATTATTGTTCTCATTTGTATGAGGGATGTTATATGTCTTAATATACATGAAATGTCAGCAATACTAGTAAACTGAAGTTGGTTCTTGAGTTCTAATAAATTATAATTTATATAAGTTAAAATAAATGAACATTTATTTTCCTATGTAAATTTTTTCTTTACTATATCAAATGGCTATTAAATGTTGATTTCTTATAATGGACTAACTTCTCACAATGTTTTTTCCTATGCGATAATGTTTTTATAGATTATTTACTAAGCATTTTCATATAGGAGTAAATTTCTAGATTGAGCAAGATGAAGTACGAGTTTAACAGAGTATTCCATGAATCCAAAATTACTTCAAGTTGGGGCTTTGTAGTAGACACTGATTTAAGGAATGTTGACTTAAAATATTTTGAACAATAAATTTCTGGGACTTAGAAGTTGGTCAATAATGGTATAGCATAAGATTCTTGATTTCCTACTTCAATTCAATGTCCAAACCTAATCATGGATTTCATAAAATGTTATCTCTCTGATTTAAGGAAAATTGTGGCACTTGATGGGAGAATTGTAGTTGATCCATCTATCAAGGCAATTACTCTAGAATTAGATGTTTAGCTTTATTGAAGAGGTTATTAATGAAGACAAGAAAATTTACTAGGCCAAGATAATAAGTGACAATATCCACAACCAATTCATGGAATTGAGAGAAACCATAATATTCTACATGACCTCCTATTTGGTCTACATGTTGGCCAAGAATTTTAAATACCAAGGATTAGCAAACACTACAAATATTGGTAGTTCTCTTGGACAAGTAAATATATATTATTGCTATCATTAGCAAGAGATTTTTTAACCAAGCAATGCAATTAGTCAAGAGATTTAGTTATTGGTTCATCTTGTTTCCAAAGTTCACATACTTGAGAATAGAGGGCTTCCATGGAGCATCTTACAAACTACCTAAGTATACAACTAGCGAGATGGTGTTGCTTGAGGTGACAAGGAAATTGTGCTACTCACATTATCTCTTGAAATGTCTACATAGATCTATGTTGTTCTTTATCCTCTTCTTGTTGGAAAAGGATTGTTTTCCTATCCCTCTACCCAATATGTAAAATAATTATATGTGGATTTACAAATATATCATTTGGTAATTAATCAACCAAGGCCACATTATGAATCATGTCATAAATTAGAAAATAATATGGGTAAGAAGTATCATCGGGAAGGAAAGATAGAGGAATTTTGGTTTAACTATCTTAATGAGCATGAAGTAAGAAAGAGATATTTCTATAGGCTCCAATTATACTCCATTAGATAGTTCAAGATAACTATAGTACCATATTAGTTGGAAGATGATGGACAAATTTTGCAAGAAGAAGAGTATAATGCAATATCTGAACAATTGATTCCTTCTCCCAATTGGGCTGAGGAGGAGGTTGGAAAACTTGAGTAAATTATAAATCTTATAATCATATATAGTAAGAAATCGGTGGATGTATAGGTAGCCAATTTAATCACTCAAAATATTCCTCTAACATATTTAAGCATCTAGAACCTAAGAAAAAGGCTAGGTATAGAACATCAAATGAATCAAAACTCTCTAAATAAGAAGAGATCTCTAAAGGAAATGATGATGATAATCTTGAGGAGGAGAAAGGAGATATCCTAAGCATAAATAAAAGGTAAAATATAAGATAAAAAATACTTGAAGATGACCCATTTCTCAAAAAAAGGTTTATAAGAGGAAAGGTGATCAAGGTGAAGGATCTAAACAAGTTCCTAAAAAGACCAAAAGAAGAAGAACAAATTCTTTAACTAGGATCCTCCTGTCACTTCTTCTCTAATTCATGATGCTATACCTTCCCCTTATACCTTTTCTCCATACACTACACAAGGGGTTGCTTCTATTACAATATTAGTATCATCTAGTCTTGAAGTTACCATTTCCACCATCTCACCTATTGGCACCAATTATTCTCTTCTATTTGTTTCCTCTCCATTACCATCTCAAGCACTCTCTCACTAGATAATGCCAATGATATATTCTAGGGCTATCTCTATTATGTCCACCATAACTTCTACCATTCCTTATATATATCTTCCTTTATCCACTACCATTATTTTACAATCTTCCTTCATTTATTGACTTTCCCAAGCCTTCCCCAAGGAAATTACAACTAATGTCCTTTTTAAAGTAAACAAGGCATTGCTATCTCAGACTAGTGTGGTTGTCTAGAAGCTTCTCTATCTTATGAATACCTTGAGCCTTCATCACTAGAAGGCATAGATCAAGAATAAAAGGACTTGAACGCTTAATAAATCACCAGTATAGATGACAATACACCTCTTGTGCAAGATGATACCACTATTAAAATAATAAAACAAAGTGTAAAGGTTATTGATGAAATATTGCAAGACCAATTTATAGATCATTTTGAAAAAGCACAATATGAGCTAGTTGTTAAAATAATTTCTAGTGAAGAAGTGCCAAAGGAAGTTCCAATTGGAGATCCTTATGATCAATTTTAAAACCAAGAGGAAACAAATGAAGGAAATTATCAACAAGAGGTGCCTCAACAATAATAATAGATGATTTTATAGCTCCTAAATGGCTATACTCTTAACTGAAATAAAACAAACCTATCATTTATAATAAAATTGGTCAAGATACTAAATCCAACATGCTAGGTTTAGTCCATCCCAAAAAATTAGGCTAAGGACAAAATTAGTTGCAACCCTAAATATCCTTGATGATTGGATAAATTTTAGTAAATTTATTAGATAAATATCTCTTAATTTTTTATTCTTTTAATTAACATAATATTTATATATTATTATAATTTAACAAATACTTCTTAGTTTTTAATTTTAAACCAAGTCAATATTTATACTATTATATATAAAAACCAATCAATTATAATAAAATTCAAAAACAACTTCATCAAGTAAGAAAGAATAATTTGATTGTAGAGTTTGGAAAAATAAAATCCTACATAAGTAAATATTACATGATTTCTTGTGCATAATATCTCATGTCATGAGTAAATGAAATTAATTGATCATGTCATTTCCTTGATTAATCCTAAAATAGTAATTTCCTTACCCAAAAATCTATTGATTTTGTTGTCATGAAGGTATTCTCATGATGAGGAGTCTACTGATGACCAAGAGGAGATAGGTTGGAAGTACATTGATGGAGATGTCTTTATATATCCCTGACACAACTCTTTATTTTGTGTTGTTCTTGGATCTGGGACTTAACTCTTTGCTCCATAAGTATAAATATGATGTACATAATATATTATAATGATTGAGGGAATTATTTCTCTAGATTTGTTTTCAAGTTCTTTTTAATAGTTTGGTAGTTTTCCTAGAATATTAATTTCTCAAATTTCTAGGAATTTGTCTGATTCAATCTTATTAATATACCATGCCAGTGCCATCATAATCTTCATGATTTCATTGGTAGGTGTATTTTATTTGTACAATAGGGGAGTCCTTACACAACCCTACCATGCAACTACAACTCTACCATTTGGCACAATCATGGTTATTCTCCTTATCTAGACACTTGTTTCAAGATTCTCACCACACCACAAAATACCCTTGAGAAATTCCTCCTCTCCAATTTTACAAAGGGACCATCTCTCAAACGTTGTGGCAATATTTTTGCCATTTAGTGAAAAATAAATTCATTTTTCTTTCCCTTCACCAAGTTATACTCATTTAGTTGGAGCTTTTGATATTTTTCCTTTTGGAAGTTGCTATGAGTTTATATATTGGTTATGTCTTTGTATAGATTGGATGGATATTATAAATTTTGTCTTGATCTACAATTTTTAGGTTCTATAAATTAAAATTATATAACTACATATCCAAAACTATCAAAGATCAGCAATTGTTACATTTTCATTTACTTTAAAATAGTGGTACAATTAAAATCTTGCTTAGATTAGGTGGATGATACACGTTGATTTCTTGTGCAACAAGTGTGCCATGAAATATACAAGTCCTACATATCCTAAAATATTGAAGAGGTGTAATAGTTTCATTTAGTTGGTATATTTTATTATAATTCAATAGTTTTACTCCTTTATCATAATATTAGGAGAGAACTTCAAGGAAAATTAGTTTATGTCAATTGTACCAATAGTAAATTGATGCTATAAATTAATCTCTTTCTTAATTTATGAAAAGTTTCAAAGCACAATTGTTCAAATAAAGCATTTAATATCAAGTTGACATTCTAAATAAATACCATAAGACTTGAGTTTAAGTGTTACTAAGTTTCTTCTTGTCTCTATTTGAATGAATTTGTCTTTAAAGATTTTTTGGTTTCATTTACCATATGTTCCCCATAAAGAGATTCTCTTGGTTATACCTCCTTATGCTCATATGTGGTTTCTTTTCATATTAGAAGGATTCATGAATTGTTGTTGCATGCACTCCAATTTTTAATAATACATCTTCTTAAGATCATAAAAATTTACTACCTAACTACCCTTCTTGTGAAAATTTGTATCTTTTATGCAAAGTATGCCATCAAATATGAATTGAAAATTAGGTAAGTACTACTCAACAAAACATCTTTATGAAAATTTATAGCATCTATTAACTAGAATATTATGTAAATTATTCACAATTGATCTTAGGTTCCTAAACCAATAGTTGTAAAACTTGATAGTAACCATATCTTCTTGTATCTAATTTTCTAATTGTTCCACTATCTCATGTTCCAACTGCATTGCCAAGTTGACTTTCTTGTCTACCAATGAAAAGATAAGTTCCCGCATATAAGTAGTTTTTTTTAGTGGTATTTGTCCAATATGAATTAGAACAACAATAAAACTCGCTTTAAAGATAATGCATGTGGAGATTCCTAACTAGAGTATAATGTTTTCAACCTCAAAAATATTCTTCATGACTTTAATGTATGCGAAAGCAATGAATCGAGAAGTATTCTTCAAGGTGGTTTGGGGAAAGAGTCAAAATATTTTCATAAGAGAATATTACAACATGAATGAGAAAAATCAAGAAAAAAAATTAGTTTGTCAAAGTTTTACAAACATAGCCTTGTAAATCTAAACTAAAAACTAAGGCATCAAATTAGCCCATGAAAAAATAAAAAACCTCTACTTTAAGAACTTCAAACTATCTAATCAAGAGTTTGTACATTTTATTATACTATTCATATTAAAATTATTGGAATGCATACACAATGATCTCCATCTTCATGAAGATTTTACTTTAAGAATTACAAATTTAGGAACTTGAAAGACAAGATTATTAGTACTTCTTACATAAAAGACATGGGAGATAGGGAGGTTAGTCATAAGGGACAGTGGTGTGCATAGGATCAACTTGACCATAATTGAATGAGAGAATCACTATGGTAGTTTATTTGTAGATCGAAAACCTCCAATCCATTGTGTTTGTGTGATACTATTATATTAATTAATTTATCATATTATAATTATTTAATTATAAAATAATTATTATAATAATCAAATATTATATTGTTATAATAATATTAATTTTTTATCATAATTATAATATTTAATCATGTTACATCAAGATTAATTAAATTATTAAAAATAATCAAAATATTATTCTATTTATATAAATTAATTAATAATTAAGATAAATAAAAGAATAGATCAACTATTAATATCTTTTAGCTAAATTTATCTAAAATAAACATACGTAACTTTAAAAAAAAAATTAAAAAAAAATTGATTATAATTGAAACAAAACAATCAAACTAAAAATACGGCTAGTGCCCCCCACAAAAATTTCTATAATTCTTGAAACGGCTAAAAGAAGTAACAGTTGCATGGGAGCTGCTATCATCCTCCACGGCACTGCTTGCATCACAAGAAACGCCTATGAAAACGCCTACAAGATCGTTTTATCCAATAAGCAAGAAAATGGCGAGGACTATAAAAGCTGCCCCACGCTAAATTTATCTACAGAGCAGCCAACAACGACGCCATGGCTACTCGTTCTCCTCCCAGTAAGCGGCAACGGCATCAACATAGCAGACACAGATCTACGTCTACAGATGAAAGGTCGCGGGGTCGAATCCGGCGGAGGGACAGAGACATCGATTTGAGGCGCGGCAGAAGCCGTGATAGACATAGCAGGCATCGCTCCAGAAGCCAACGCCATGAGTACAGATCAAGAAGAAGGTATACAAGTTATCACCGTTTGGAGAGAAGGAACCGCTGTGGTAGTCGTGAGAGGCATCAGAGATCAATAGTACAGTATGATAGGTCGTCTCCACTATTACTTTACAAACATTTTATCAACGGCCTCGATGTTAACATATTACCAGACGAAGCACACCGCAGGTACGAACCCTATCTCCGCCAACTGAAACAGGATTTCTTTGCTGCTCATAAAGATGACCAGAGGTTAAAAGATCTGTACCATCCTTCCCACATACAGACTGCCATTTACGAACAGAATGAAACTGCAAAAGCAGTGGCAAAGAACTTCTTTCAAGATCTCAAAAATGGTACTCTGGTGTACTTCAGAAATTGTTCTTCTAAAAACGCTGTGCGGCATTTGAAGGACTTAAACCAGGCGCGCTCTCTTATTGCCAAGGTTGATGCAGAGAAGGGTATTGAGGACAATCTTCTGCTTTCCTCCGGGCAAGATGGGTCCTTCGCGCAGTTTATCTCTGTAAAAAACCCAGATGATAGCATTAGAACTCTTGCTGGGATAGAGCTGTTGAATGTGGTGAAAGCATATTTGTGGTATGTTCATGAAATTGATTACTATGGGATGACTGAAAAAGGCAAGGATTTAATCACTAGAGAGGAAAATCTATCACCTGCTGAAGAGGAACACAGGTTGGATTCTGTGTGGCAAGCGAGGTTGCAAGCCAAGGATCCCTCGCATGTCTCTCTGAGAAAAGATAAACTGGAATGTTTAGTTAACCGAAATTTATCTGCCCACTTCATAATAGTGGAAAGAAAGAGAGGAGATGGACATATAAAAACTCGATATGTTTGTAAAGAGAATTCTTGTGGCAAACGCTGTAAAGCACTTGGAAATATCATTGAGCATATCCATGATGAACACCCTGAGGTTGTCGAAGGTTACAATGTACAGGCAATGGAGGAGATATACTTGGAGAATTATATGAATGATCCCTGTGCGCCATGTACTGTTACTGCTGGATAGTTTTATTTTATGGGAGGAATTTTAGGTACCGGTGGAAATAGAAAGTTGCCAAATTTACAGTGGACATTTTAGTACTTCCCAAAGGTAACATCTAGTTTGGATTTTTTATTTATTTTTAACTAGTAAAGAAACAAAATTGTTGAACAGTTTTCCAGTTCTTGTGCTTCAAAGTGTATTACCCTCCTACCCCCACTAAAATGAAGAGTGTAAAGTTAAACAGCTTATATTGTTTATTTTATGAAGATTAAATTTTCTTTTCGTTTTGAAAATAACAAATAATGTATTGATTGTTTATTTGTAGGTTAATTTTTTTTTTAAATAGGTTTATTTAGGACTTTTAATTTAATGATTGGTTGATAGTATGATAGTAAGATATTGTGTTGAGTTGTTGGAAGTTTTAGGATATAATTTTAAGAAAAGTTTAATAACATAATATTATATTGTAATGATGAAATTTGTAAATTCATATTAGTTTTTATTCAATTTTATGTTTATTTTGAGATAATGTTATGATGCAATCAAATCTTGAAAAACAACATAATTTAGTGGGAAGTTAGGTCCATTCTCCTAGTTTTTGCATATCCTCATTTACACACATTATCATATAATTTTCCTTATTCCATCCGTATCTATACCCTACATTTATTACACTTCTTATATTTAAACAATTATTTCTTGCACAATCCTTATCATTCTATTAGCTTGAGTCATGGTCTTAACCTCTAAATATTCAAAACTCAAAATTTGTTGATTCCCACCTATTTAGTAGTCATTGTGAGCCAGCTAAATACATATTTGTTTTTATTGTTATCCTTGTATTTAAAGAAATTCAGTTACATTCATTTATCATCCACAATAATCATTCTAATATAATTCACATTTAAAGAAAGAGCATGCTAGGAACACCTCAATTGGAACACCTAAACTTAATCTCAAACTATATGGCATCATCCTAAGATATTTAGAAATTTTCTTATTGTCTTTAATATTTAGCATGATCATAAAACTTTTTTTAAGTCAATCTAATTGAATGTGTCCTCTAACAATCTAACAACCCTCTAAAAATAGTTGTGTATTTGACTAGTAAATTTGTAAAAAATGCCTACAAAAATGTTTCCCAAACTAATTTCGTTGAAGCATAGTATTATAGAGGTGAAAGGGTTAATATTTATTAACAAAGAACAATTACCATGGATTAAATATGCCAACTCATAATTGGGGAAGTCTCGGTGCTTCACCTTTGTGAGCATCACCTAGATGCAATGAATGCTAAGTGGACCATTCATTATCATGAGAGATGGGTTCTTGTGAACCACTACTCATGAAATAAGCGACAATGAGTTTGACTCGTAAAACTACACGATTGAATACCAATAACAATATGACAATTTGACATGTTGTGGAAAATACATCCTAGTTATCAATTGATGAGCTAAAGGGGATCTATAATGAATGGTTCATAAGGCACAAAACTTGTTGAAGGTTTTGTAAATGGGGTTGCAAGATAAGTGGGATTAACCTTGGAGAAAAATCTGTGGTTAAGAACGCTTGAGCTAGAGTAGTACTGGGATGGGTGACCTCCCAGGAAGGCACAATGTTTCACCTTTGTGAGCATCAACTAGATGAAATGACTGCTAAGTGGAACATTCATTATCATAAGAGATGTGCTCTTGTGAACCACTACTCATGAAACATGGGTCAATGAGTTTGACTCATAAAACTACACGGTTGAATCTTGATAGCAATATCACAATGGATGGGAGGTATTTGTCACCCTCATCCTACTCCTTATTTGGGAAATTGGTGGTTGTGTCACCTAGCTGAGATATGATATCTCATTTGGTCTCTTGGTCATTTTTTATCATTTTAAAGTTTTTTGTGTTATAATATTATTTTTTTGACTCTTGGGAATTTTCCCTAGATATGAGACCTACAAATGGTCATTCCTTCAATATTTGGCTAGGACAACAAATTTCTAAGATGTTAATACATTTTTGGGACACTTGAATAATTAGGATAGTGTCCTCTCAGAGAGGATGAGTACTTCTAGCCATTTTATGAGGAAAATTTATATAAAAAATTTGTTTCCCTTGGCTTGGTGAGTATTCCAATGTTGAAACTTTGTTGTAGGTTTCCTTGAGTGGAATTCATTCCACATTTTTCTTTGGGAAGCATTAATTTTCTTTTAAAATGCCTATTTTTATTCTTCTTTTCAATAGAAAATTTGGCATGGAAGTAGAAAATGCGGGGACAAAAGCATAAATGTGACAGGCATCTAAGACATTTGGAATGATATGAGTGTGAATGTGGAGGAGAGGTGTGTAGGGATGATTATGAGGCTCATGTTTAAAGGAAATGAGATTGGTAAAATTGCCAAGTCCAAAGTTATGGCTTTTTTTCTCTTTTTGTGAAATGCAAGGAAATAGTTTCCATAGTATTTCAATGTGATCAACCCAATTTTGTGTGGCATACAAAGGGAAAACTCACAAAAAATGGCATGAATTGAAACATTCAAAAAATATGGGCGGACCTTTGCATGTGGTGGGAAGAGCTCAAATTTTTTCGTTCTTGTCAAGTTGCCAATTGTTTATGGTGGGTCATAGTGGCCAGTGGCTATAGCATTGTGGATGCATTTTTTTTTAAATAATTATTTAGATGCAATGAGTGCTATGTGGACTATTCATTATCATGATAGATGGATTCTTGTGAACCATTACTCATGAGACATGTGTCAATGAGTTTCACTTGAAAAACTACATGGTTGAATTTTGATAACAATATCATAAAGTAATTATTAATTTAAATTTAATTCTAAACTAGGATGTTGTCAACATAACATGTACATAGTTTGGGTACATAAGATGGTGCACTCATATGTAATAGGATGGTGCATATGTATTGTATTTACAAGTATATAAAATAATGGTGGATATATAGTAATTATTATTTATATGTGACACATTTTAATATTAAGTTTAGTTTATGGTTTGATTTATATTTATTTATATTTATCTTTATTTATATGTATTCTCTTAAGCTCATAATTTATTACTCATTTATTCATTTTTATTTTTTATTTATTTCTACACATTCACTCCACCCACTTTATCATTAAGGCTCATTTTCATGTCGTTTTGGGGCTATTTAAAGGATTGCCTTAGTCAGTCCCCTATTTTAGTTTTCTCACCTTCATGGACAACCAACTAGCCACAAAGTATGTTGAAATGCACAATACAACTGAGAGGGGGGGAGTGAATCAGTTGTATCAAATTACTTTTACTTCTGACCTTAATCAATTCCACTTTAGCTTTAATCTGTTATTAAGTATAAACATGAAATGTAGATAACAAAAAGAAAACATCAAAGACACCAGATTTACGTGGAAAACCCGATGAGGGGAAAACCATGGTGAGGATTAACTCACAATATAATAGTAATTTAATACCATATACAAAGGCTCACTGCCAGATGGCTCACTGTCTAGAAAGGAACCACTGTCCACATATAGAGGCTCATTGCCTACAAATAAGAATCACTATCCAGAAGGAGGCTCACTACCTATAGACAAAAAGATAAATAGAGATCCACCACAATAGGTTCCACACATTCGCAACTTGATCAAAGGATTGCAGACACCATCAACTCACTACTTTTAGGAATCTTACACATCAAAGTACTGCTGCCATGATTTTCTCTTGCACACTCTACTTTTCACACTTGTTCGCACACTTGACACAGATTCATGTAATTCACAACATCTTAACTTGCTTTTATACCATCTTTAATCTTGAAAACTTTCTCCAAGGTCGGCTACTCAAAATTCATTTTAAAAATTCAAATTAGGTCTGCTACTCAACATTCTCACGGTGGATAAGAATGAGAGAGGACCAATTACATATTTAATTAGGACCCAAAAATCATCTTGGATCAATCACACGCTTCCTTAAATGATGCGTAATCTTCATGTAACATGTAAACACCAGGTCAACCAAACCTAATGAAAACACCAATGAATTTTGAAGTACACACATCCACAATAAGATGATCACACGTGGATCACACAACATGCTTCACCAAACACTAGTACACCTCTTAGAAACCTTCAGATACATCCACAACAACTACAACAACTTCCATACATCGAACTCTTTCCAATAGTCCAATCAGACCAAGAAGACACACAGAGTAGCTCTAGAACAAGCCTTCCAGAGCAACAAACCATAAGCACATTTTCCAAAACATAGAGAACATCAATATTAACCTTCTTCTAGATCCGCAAGATCTGAGACAAACCACCAAAAGATTGTGGAGCAGAGACATCTCTCCTAGTCCACAGACAAACAATTCTTCCAAACTGGTTCACACACTGGTGAACACGTCTTTCACTCTCCATCAACCCAAAAGCTAAAACTTAGGATATATTATCCACTGAAGCTCATAAATAATACCATAGATTCGTACAGGCTTAAGATCAACATAGAAGAAATGTAGAGCACATTACCAGAGAACACTCAAAACACACATACAACACTGTCTTAATTATTTATTAATTTTCTAAAAATCACTTGGTATCAACACATCTGCATCATCATAAATATAGCTCCATGTACTCTCAACACTTCTACAGTATCTCAACTATACATGTACCACCTGTAAACACTTTGAACTGTGTTGAAATCAATGAAAACATTAATGACAACACCATTAAACACATCCATACTTGCAAAAATCTCCCCTTTTGTCATTGATGGCAATACATGATGTGAAAAAAAATCAAATACAACATACACACTCTCAAGTGCTTCTTCTTTATTTTCTTTTCCAGATTAGACAACCTGCACAAGCATTTCTACACTCTCTTCTCCTTAGATATAAATAGGATTTTTCACAAGACTCTCTCTCCCCATTTGACATCAATGTCAAAGAAGAGTTTTGCATGAAACTTATACCATATAAAGCTCTGATCACTCCCCCTTAGGAGTGCACCAACATCTCATACTACAATGATGATACCCTCTACTCCCCGTAAGGAGTAGACCCCAATCATTAGTCTAAATCAATGAAGAATTTGTAGATCCATTGGACTAATGCACCTCCATGTGCACCTAGTTCAAGGAAGGAGGGGAAGTAACCCCTAACTTCTCCCTAAGATACTTAAAATTAGTGAATATGTCAACAATTTGATCCTTGGTAGATATATATTCAAGCCTGACTTCATTCTCTAGCACCTTCTCCCTCAAGAAATCATATTTGATAGATATATGCTATCCTAGAATGCATCACTAGATTCTTTGAAATGTTTATTGCACTTGTATTTTCACAAAAGATAGGGATGGGCTCATCGCATATCACACCTATATCATTCAATGTTTTCTTTATCCAAAGTAACTGTGTACAACAAGATGCTGCTGCAATATACTCAACTTTTGTTGTGGACAAAGAAACTGAATCATGTTGCTTGCTCAACCATGAGACCAATATTCCTCTAAGAAAGAATGTACCACCACTTGTACTCTTTTGGTCATCTACACAACTAGCCCAATCTGCATCACTGTAGGCATTCAAGGTAAAATAAGTATCCTTAGGATACCATAAGCCATAATCTGGAGTCCCATTTAGATATTTGAATATCCTCTTCATGGAGGTAACATTTTCTTCCTTAGGTTCTTCTTGAAATATAGTAACCAAACATACTGCATCCATGATATCCGATCTAGTAGCAGTAAGATATAGCAGTCCACCAATCATAGATTTGCACATGCTCTGATCAAATTTAGAAGATTCATCATCCTTACTCAATTTGTATCCGGTTATCATAGGGGTACAAACCGGTTTGGAATCATCCATTCCAAACTTATTCAATAATTCTTTAACATACTTAGATTGTGAGATGAATATTCTCTTATTAGTTTGATTCACTTGTAGTCCAAGAAAGAAATTCAACTCACCAATCATAGACATCTCAAACTCTTTTTGCATCTCATCTACAAATTTCTTGCACATACCTTCATTTCCTCCAAAGGTAATGTCATCAACATACAACACAACTATCAACATTCTATTTCTTTCAAATTTTAAATAGAGATTGATCTTTGTGGAGCCTTTGGTGAATCCTTGTTGTGTCAAATATCTATCCAACCTTGCATACCATGCTCTAGGAGCTTGTTTAAGTCCATATAATGCCTTTTTCAACTTGTAGACCATATTTCCTATTTGTCTAATAACTGATATCCTTATGTTTGTTCCATGTATACCTCTTTTTCTAATTGTCCATTTAGGAATGAAGACTTAACATCCATTTGGTACACTTTGAAATCTTTATGAGCAGAAAATGCCAAAAACATATGAATGGCCTCCATTCTTGCCACCGGGGAAAATATATCTTCAAAATATATTCCTTCAACCTATGAATAGACTTTGCATACAAGTCTTGCTTTATTTATTACCACTTCACCATCTTCATTCAGATTATTCTTGAACACCCATTTTGAAGCAATTACATTGTTGTTCACAGGTCTAGGAACTAGTTCCCATGTCTAATTCTTCTCTATCTACTACAATTCCTCTTTCATTTCTCTAACCCAACTCTCGTCTTTGCATGCCTCACTCACAATCTTAGGTTATATCTTAGAAAGTAAACACAAATTTACTTCAACCAATTTTCTTCTTATCTTCACACCTTCACTTAAATATCTCTAATTATTTGTTCCTCTGGATGATTCTTCTGTACATATTTCTAGAGTCTTAGGAGTAGGCTTCAGAATATCCTCTTCTTCACTTTTTTCTTCCTCTTCCTCTTCTTGTACTTGTCCACAGATAGTATCATCTAGTTCAACTTCACTTATTTCAACTGGTCTATGCATAGCTTCTTCAACTTTTACATTTGCACTTTCAACTATTTTCCTCAATCTTTTATTGAAGCATCTATATGCTTTGTTGTTAGTTGACTATCCAAGAAAATACCTTCATCACATCTTGCATCAAACTTTCCAAGATTCTCATCATCTCTTTTAATGTAACATCTGCTTCCAAACACCTTAAAGTACTTAATAGTAGGATTCTTACCAGTCCATAGCTCATAAGGATTCTTTGTGTTTTTAACTTTGATCTTGAAAAGTTTGGTTCTTCCTTTCCACAACTCCATTAGATGTTGAGGGGTTCTAGGGGAAGAATAATGGGTATGTGCAGGATCATCATGGAAAAAACAAGCCCTCAAGTGGCAATGAAAATTCAAAAAAAATAGAGTTAGGCAACTGGACGTAAAAATTTGAATAAGTTATCTATATTATTTCAAAAATATGTAAGAATAGAATTTGTAGAAAAATGAATGTAGTTTCTAAACTACTAGGTTTATTTTTCTAAAAAAAAAGCTATTTGGTGAAAAATTGAAATTTCAATGGAGTAGTACTTAAATTTCAGGGAAAAAATAGGAAGTAGGTGTCTGTTTGACCACCCTAACCATAATAAAATGATAATATTTTTTTATAAGATTTTAGATATAAGTAGAGGACTAATGTCTGGATGTGATGCATATTTTTTTGTAATTTTTTTCCAAGTAAATAATTAATTATGAATTTTTTATTACAACTTTAAAAAAATATAAAAACTTGTAAGTCTGACCACCTTAACTTGGTCAAAACTTCATGAAATTCAATTTTTTTTAATCCTATAGTATGCAAAGCATAGAATACGACGCATGTTTTGGATTCAAAAAATGTGATACCATTTGAAAGCTATAGATTTTTTTCAATCAGGCTATCAATCAGGACTTTAGTCGTAATTCTAATAGAAAATGAATAATAATAATTTATTAGATTCAAATTAAAGTATAATTTATATTGGTCGAAAGTTGAGAATCTCCTTTATAAACCCTTTCCGTTTCTTCAATTTTGGGTAAAAAAATGGTCATCAGCCACATGGGCGAAGTCTGGAAAAGAAAGGTAAGTTATTAAACATGTTTTTCATGTTGACTTCTTAGGATTGGCAGGTCTGAACCAAATTCCAAAGCAAGCCCGGTCCTCATCCCTAGGAATTAAATTTGATGTCAACATATTAGATATCCGATTCAAATCAGATATCCGATTTGAATCTGATATCTAATATATTTTAGATATGAGTTTAAAAAATGAAATGAAGTTTATAATTTAATATATAATATACAATATGGTTTATAATGTAATATATAATATACAATTTATGATAATCAATACCGAATCATGTATTTAATATATTAAATATTATATTACTATGTATAATATTTAAATATTATTTCAATATTTTAGTTAATGTATAAATATTTAAATATATAATTACTAATATATAAAATATTTAAATATTATCTCTTTCCCTCTGTCTCTCTCTCTCTCTCTCTCTCTCTCTCTCTCTCCCTCCCCCTAAACCCTCTCTCTCTCCTTCCTCTCCTATCCTTCTCTCACTCTCCCAGTCCTCCCAGTCTCTCTCTTTCTCTCTCTCTCTCTCACTCTCCCTCTCTCCTCAACCCTAAACCCTCTCTCTCCTCTCACTTTCCCTCTCTCCCTCTGCCCCTCTCTCTCCCTCTCCCTCTTTCCTCAGCCCTAAGCTCTCTCCCTCCCTCCCACTCTCCCTCTCCTTCTCCCACTCTCCCTCCCACTCACCCTCTCTCCCTCTCCCTCTCTCAATCTCCCACTCTCCCACTCTCTACCATTAACCCTTAGGTCTATGTGGGCACAAATCAGATATCCAATTTTTAAAACTCCGATGTGTAGAGCTAAATCTTACCGTTGCAAAAAAATTTAAAATGTTTTCCAAATCAGATATCCAATTATATCGGAAATTGGATTTGTGGGCCATAGAAAAACCCCATGTGGGTCATTTTTGTGCATTCCAACAGACCCTACATTCTGTTTGTAGAACTTTGCAGGAAAAAAACGTGCGGTTTTAGATAGGAAGAGACAAAGATCAACTTTTTGGAGCATCTTCTACTCAAATTTGTCATAAGCAATGACTTTTTAGCATCTTTTATGAGTTATAATGGAGAGCAGTAATTGTCGGAAGAAAAAATGTAAGAGAAAGATTACAAAAAGCACAAATTGAAGAATATAGACAAAAAGATAGAGAAGGTCATAGCAAGAGAAGACAAGGTATGTTAAATATTGGTGAACCTAAGCCCTATAGTCTTTCAAGTGAAGAGGAAATTGAATATGTTCAAGGTGAAAATGTAGAACATGATATTGAAATTGGGAATGAAAATGTTCAAATTGATATTGAAAATGTTCAAGGTGAAAATGTTGGAATTGAAGATGTTGAACATGATATTCAAATTGGGAATGAAAAATTTCAAGGTGAAAATGTTGGAATTGAATTTGTTGAACATGATATTGAAAATCTTCAAGGTAAAAATGTTGGAAATGAAGATGCTGAACATAATATTGAAGCAAGTGTAAATTATGTTTCACCAGATTACATGAGAAATGAAGAACCTTGCATGGAAGAAAGACATATTCCAAATTCAAGACCTTCAAGAACCCCTAAATGGTTACTTGAAATTGATGATAACATTATAAACAATTTTGAAGGCAAGAGGTCAACACGAACTGTTCGGTTGTAGAATAGAAGACTATTCAACCAATATCTTAGTGATAAGCCATTGACCAAGCAATGCCAACTTTTTGTACAATTTCTAAAGATGCAAAAGATGAGATTTTTTCCAGCCAAATTGAAGATTCGTGTGAACAAGAAGATCGAAAAAAATTCTATTATTGTCAAAAATATTTTTAATGCTCTCAAGTCTATTGGAAAAAATAACAAGGAAAAAGATAAGAGAGTTGATTAGAGAGTCATTACAACCACCCTAATAAGCCATCAATTGAAAAAGGATCACTTTATGAGACAAACTTGTATTGATTTTGACATAAGTCGTATAACTTTGGATAGAGAACTTGCAAGAAGAGAAATAATAGATTATCCTCTTCAAAATGATACATGGGATTTTGTGGGAGGCTTCCACGTGTTGATAAGAAGCTAACCGATAATGTAAAGCAGATAATTCAACAATTTTGGCATGATAACTCTAGAGTATCACCCAATGCAAATGACGTTTTAAAGTTAAGAATTGGTAATCGAGATTGTACACCACATCCTAAACATTTCTTGGAATCAAGCCAAACAATGTTGTTCAATTTTTTTATTGGAACACATCCAAATATGGAAATATCACAAAGGACTTTTGAAGGTTTGAAGCCATTTTATTGTGTGCCTCTTAAGATTCGTAATACTTGTTGTTGCAAATACCATGTGGAGTTTTCAATGTACCATGAACTATTATGCTATATCCATTCTACTTTGCATACTAATGAAATTTTGCAGGAGTGTGGTGCAATGCATATTCCAAAATCATCAAGGGACTTACTAGATCTATTTTATGTTCTAGAGATGATGGTTCCTTTTTCTATAGAAACAATTGTTTAAATGCAAAGTGCTCACAATGTAGTGGCTTGTCAAAGTTTGTTCAATGTTTTCATGAGGGTTCTGAACATGAATTTGGAAAGAAGCTTGTTGAGAAAAAGAGATATGAGATAGTCAAATATACTTTGCAAAGTGGAGGTGAAGGTTCTAGATGCAAGTTGGTTACAAAAGAATGCAGTGTTGCTGATTTTATTTCAGATTTTAAGGACATTCTTTTCTACAAGTATGCAAGGCATAGTCATAGGTCTCAGTGGTTGGATCAAAAATTTAGGAGGTGTAAGGACTCTTTTTCGATTGGCACTATTATATCAGTGGCTGATTTTGCAGAAAACTACACATTGCAACCACAAAATGAGGTACAATCTCAGTATTATAATTCCATTCAAATTGATATTTTTGTCCACATAATGTTTAGACATGCACTTGATAGTACAGAGGAGGATCAAAAGATAATCAAAGAGTATCATTTTTATATGAGTGATGATAGATCTCACTCATCCGAGTATGTCCAACATTGTTTCGAGATTTTTTTTGAGTTCTTGCAGGAGCATGATATACCACTGGGCCGAAATATCATTTGGTCAGATAACTGCATAGGTCAATTCAAGAATGCTTATATGTTTTATTGGTTGAGTATAATGCATGTAGAGAGGGGTGTACCTAATATTTGGAGTTTTTTTGAAGTTGGGCATGGGAAAGGGGAGCATGATGGAGCAGGTGCATGTGTAAAGAGAGCTCTAGTTAAGGATCAATTGAAGACTTTAGGAAAAAAATTCAGTGATGCATGTTCTATTGTTGATTGGTGTAGTTCAAAATTATCATAGGGAGGGACACTTGATTCAATAGTGCACAGATTATTTTGGTTGGTTGATGAGGGTACAGTGGGATGCAGATTGGATTGTCATACAATCAAAGATTCTTCAAAGATGCATTCGTTTCGAAGCTCAGATGCAATCACATGGACCATTTGGACATGACAGTTGGCTTGTTTTTTTCAAAGTTATATTCAGTGCGAGTGGGATCAATGCGAGTCAAGTGAGTGGGTGGATACATGGGTTCCATAGTATCTAACTCCTTTATCTCAAACTATATCCATGACAAATGATGGAATGGAAAGTTCACTTGATTACGATCGACTTTCAGATCTACTACAACCAGGACATATTTTTGCAGTTGTTGCACCACAAGGGAATGAAAAGAGATCAAAATATTGGTTAGCTCGATGTGTGTGGGTAAAACACAAGCTAACACAACCGATGGAAGATGATGATGGGTTCATTTATCCTACAGGTTTAGTTGTGGTTGCAGGAACTTGGTTGTGAACATACATGATTATAAAGAGTGGCATACCTTCATTTGAAGACTACGAGAAACACAAAACCATTCTCATGTATTCACACCTTGTTATAGCAAAAAATACATTAAGTTGTTGAAGCATCATGCCAAACCAAATAAAAAACAACTATGGACACTTACTAATGTTGATCATGAAGCAATATTGGATACTCTTAAGCAAAGAGATGACCCTTCAAGCACACTTGAATAGCATATTCAAGAATGGAAGGTACAATACTTAGGCTCATTATGCTTAAGTTCGTTAGTGTTATTTATTTAATACTGATATTTTGTATACTATTGCAATGCAGATGTCTTTAATAGTGATATTTTGTATGTACTTTTGGGATATTTTTGGCACGATTGAACATGGACCTGCTGCAACAATAGCCAACTCTGATCCTTTCGAAGAGCTATGTGACATATTACAATAATATAGATTGGTTATTCAAAACATCTTTTATAGTTTTCATTACCATCTCATCATCAATTAGGTCATTTATAATAATATAGATTGGTTATTCTAAGCATCTTTTATAGTTTGCATTACCAATTCATCATCATTCAGGTTGTTTAGATTAATATAGATTAGTTAGTCTAAGCATATTTTCTATTGTGACAATATAAATTTATCATTTGAAAATTTTTGCAATATTCATGGCATGATTGAGTTATTCTAAGCATATTTTCTATTGTATGTAGTTTAACTGCTACCTTCATGGTTTGTACAGGTGCTTGTCACTCCAAAACGTCAACATACTACTCTTGTGGAAGGCTATGCCCTGAATGCCTCCAATAGGAAAATTTAGTAAAATTTGAATTTTGAAATGTGAAACAATGTAGAAAGGTCATAACTATGTATAGGCATAATCTATATCCAGTGATGTTTTTTGAAATATGGGTCAAATGTCTGGCATTGTATAAATGGTATGTTTAAAATGTAAAGAGATTTTAGTACTTAATCGAGCTACAACTGGAGGTTTTCTTCCTAGTTCTTTCCTGTTGGTATGCTCGTTTGAACCAAGTTTTGTAATATCTCCTGTTTATATATAATAGATTACAGTGGCTTGCCACTTTTTCCAAAAACAAAAATGTAAAAATTTCATGTGAAGGTCATTTCCCATGTAATTGATTCTTTGATATAGCAAAGTGGAAACAAGGTATATGGGTGTGGATGATGTTCAAGTTGATTGGGTAAGAGTTTTCTGATGCAAGATTTGGGTGGCTTTAAACAACACAATTACAATTAAAGATGATTAAACTTCAATTTGATCATCAAAACCAAACTTGGGTGCAAATTCACTCTCAAAACCTTGCCACTTCCTATAAACTCATCAAACACACTATCAAGACTTGAAAAAGCTTGATCCAACCTTAAGTCTTGTTGCCCCCACATTTCATTGACATTAGCATGTTGTAACCACCATTTTCACCTAATTTCACTCATTTTTTCCATGCATGGCAACTCACCAACTCAACTATAGACCTTTTTGTCTCTTTAAACCCACATATTCACCTTATATAGTCCTAATAACATCTACCATGTTCATACCATCAAGCTATAGACTATACAATAGATGGTATGGCCTTTTAGCACTTTGGACTCTTAAGGGAAATCGTCAGTCCAATGTAGCTCAAAGTAATTCAGCATATTTGGGTGCAAAAAAGGACCATCCCTAGTGTAAACGTACCCATCCAAATATTTTGGAATAGTCTATTTGGCTGTACCAGTTAGAGAATGAAAGTTGCATGACTTTGCAACTTTACACTGCTTGCATCTGACAACTTTTCCCTCAACTGAAAAACTCATCACCACAGGAAAATGCCTCCAAGATAGAAAAAATCGAGAGAGGCTATTGTAGATGGTCCCAACATAACCCCATAGCCTCAAAAAAAGAGTCTGTAAGCATCACAATTTTTGAGAAATAACCCTTCAAAGAATGTTGCCTTTTAGCACTTTGGACTCTTAAGGGAAATCGATAGTCCAATGTAGCTCAGAATGATTCGACATATTCGGGTGAAAAAGAGGACCATCCCTAGCGTAAAAATACCCATCTGGATGTGTTGGAATAGTTCGTTTGGTCGTACGAGTTGGAGAATGAAAGTTGCACCACTTTGCAACTTTACACTACTTGCATTTGGCAACTTTTCCCTCAACTGAAAACTCATCACCACGAGAAAATGCCTCCGAGATAGAAAAAACCGAGAGAGGTTATTGTAGATGGTCCCAATACAATCCTATAGCCTCAAATGAAGATTTTGTTAGCATGACGGTTTCTGAGAAATAGCCCTTCAAACATTTCTACATTTTAGCAGTTTGGACTCTCAAGGGAAATCGTCAGTTCAATGTAGCTCGGAGTGATTCAGCGTATTTGGGTGCAAAAAAGGACCATCCCTATCGTAAAAATACCCATACAGATGTGTTGGAACAATTCATTTGGTTGTATGATTTGGAGAATGAAAGTTTCACCACTTTACAACTTTACACTGCTTGCATTTGGCAACTTTTCCCTCAACTAAAAACTCATCGCCATGAAAAAATTTCTCTGAGATAGAAGAAATTGAGAGAGGTTATTGTAGATGGTCCCAACACAATCCCATATCCTCAGAAAGAGAGTCTGTAAGTGTCACGGTTTCCAATAAATATTCCTTCAAATATTGTTTCCTTTTAGCACTTTGGACTCTTAAGGGAAATCCTCGGTCCAATGTAGCTCGGAGTGATTCGGCATATTTGAGTGGAAAAAAGGACCATACCTAGCATAAACCTACCAATCTGGATGTTTTGGAACAGTCTATTTGGTTGTACGAGTTGGAGGATGAAAGTTGCACCACTTTACAACTTTACACTACTTGCATTTGGCAACTTTTGCCTCAACTGAAAACTCATCACCACAAGAAAACGCTTCTGAGATAGCAAAAATTGAGAGAATTTATTGTAAATGGTCCCAACATGATCCCATAGCCTCAGAA
Source organism: Sequoiadendron giganteum (assembly GCA_007115665.2). Classification (NCBI taxonomy): domain Eukaryota; kingdom Viridiplantae; phylum Streptophyta; class Pinopsida; order Cupressales; family Cupressaceae; genus Sequoiadendron; species Sequoiadendron giganteum. The sequence goes on along the minus strand of CM021104.1, from coordinate 332,680,962 downwards.
GGAGAGTCTGTAAGCATCACGGTTTCCGATAAATATCCCTTCAAATATTGTTTCCTTTTAGAACTTTGGACTCTTAAGGGAAATCGTCGGTCCAATGTAGCTCAAAGTGATTCAACATATTTGGGTACAAAAGAGGACCATACCTAGCATAAACGTACCCATCTGGATGTGTTGGAATGATATTTTTGGTCGTACGAATTGGAGAATGAAAGTTGCACCACTTTGCAACTTTACACTGCTTACATTTGGCAACTTTTCCCTCAACTAAAAACTAATCACCATGGGAAAATGCGTCTAAGATAGCAAAAATTGAGAGAGTTTATTGTATATGGTCCCAACATGATCCCATATCCTCAGATGGAGAGTCTATAAGCATCAGGGTTTCCGAGAAATAGCCCTTCGAAGATTGTTTCCTTTTAGCACTTTGGATTCTTAAGGGAAATCATTAGTCCAATGTAGCTCAGAGTGATTCGGTGTATTTGGGTGTAGAATAGGACCATCCCTAGTGTAAAAATAGTCATCCAGACGTGTTGGAATAGTCTATTTGGTTGTACGAGTTGGAGAATGAAAGTTGCACCACTTTGCAACTTTACACTGCTTGCATCTGACAACTATTCCCTCAACTAAAAACTCATCACCATGGGAAAATGCCTCCGAGATAGCAAAAATAGAGAGAGGTTATTGTAGATGGTCCCAACATGATACCATAGCCTCAGACGAAGAGTCTGTAAGCATCACGTTTTTTGAGTAATAGTTCATCAAAGATTGATTCCCTTCTACACTTTGGACTCTTAAGGGATTTCGCTGATTGAACGTAGCTTAGACTGCTTCGACCCATTTGGGTACGAAAGGGAACCATACCTAACCTAAAAATACCCATGTGGATGTGATGGAACAATTTGTTTGTTAATACGAGTTGTAGAACAAGATTTATTGATGCCCTTACAAGTAGTTTGCAGCCTCCAACCGAACTCCAACATTGATTTTTGTGCAAAAAAATTCCATGAGACCATAGATTGTTGTGAAAAATTAGTCAAACACCTTTATTTCAACCCTACCACAACTTCTAGACTCCTATCTTGCACTTCCCTTTATAATTTTAATAATTTTCCTTCAAAAGACTACATGGCAATTTTGACAATTTTGAAGCAAGAATGCATTTTTGGCATATTGGACCCCTAGACTCAAAAAATCAACTTAATACACGTTAAATGGTCTTGATTGACCTTATTTAGCATAAATAGATCACACCTAACCTCTCAACCTATCAACCTTCAAATGTGTAATCTTGCAAATAGTAGATTAGGTGGGAAACTAGAGAGGAAGAGTTGATGGTGAGTGGCCTAGTGAAGGCTAGAGAAGAAGAGTTTGAGAAATATGGTGTTAGGATAGGGGATTGTCCTTGGTTGTCATATTTGGTTGTGTGGAATATGTATGCTACTATGGGGATGGTTCTAACCATAAAGAACCTGAGAAATATTTTAAAGAGAAGAGTTGAAGGGCAGAGATACATGTCTAGTTGGCAAAAGCTTATGGAAGAGCATGAAATAGAGATACTAATGTATGGATGTTTAGCTTTGTGTACTGAATTTTTGTGTGCAGGTGTCAAAGCTTGGGAAACACCATTTTTAGGTGTCAATGAAGACAAATAGCAGCAAGAAGATCCATTTAAGAAGGATCAAGCATGGAAAGACTAAGACAACGCAAATCATGAAGGGTACAAAATCCCTCGGATGAAGATTTCCATGCAAGTGAATTGGAGTGGGTTTGAAGGGATTGTGAAGAAGATAGGAGTAGATGTATGGAGTGATTTATGGGGCATCAATCTTTTTTACTTGAGGAGTATGGTGCAGGAGCACCTAAAACATGTAAGATTTCATGAATTGACAAGGCCATTCCTCCTTTTGTATAGGTTGTACCTTAGAGGAATGGGTTTCAATTAGATAAGGGTAGGTGTAGGAATGAGTTTTTAGGTGTGATAAAGGGATTAGAGTGGTTTGAGAAGGCTGCCCTATTAAGAAACATAGATTTTTATGCCTTTTGAGTAAGGCTAGAGAGTGAGTTTTTGAGAAGTTGAATGAAAATAGGTTGGAACTTGTTGGAAACTATTGGAAGATGTGTATTTAATGGTGTTTAAGATATTTTAGTGATTAAGAGTAACCCAAGAAGAGTAAAAGTGTGAAACCCTAGTTGGAAGGGGCAAAAACAAAGGGAAATTAGTGATTTTACAAAGAAAGTGTAAGCCAAATTATGGGGCAGCATAATACAATGATTTTTTAAGTTTAAGAAGACAAAATTAAGAGGGAATGAAGTGGTTTCAGGATTGAGTGAGGTTAGAGAATACAAGTTCCAATAAGCCCTACCAGCAAGCCAGTGAGCTGTTTGATAAAAATATTTGGTAGACATGTATGAAAAATGTGGTAGCATAGACAAGGCAGTGGACTATTTGAAAAAAAAGCCTCAAATAAATGTGGTCTCATAGAATTCCATGACAAGAAAATGCAATTGACATCTTCTCCTAGTTTTTAGTTATGGAATGTGAAGTAATTGCATAACTGCTTAGGCTGACTTTGTAAAAACTATATTGTAATTATAAAAAAATAATCTATCAACATCTAGTTGTTAGCTATTCAATGTGAAGTAATGTTTTGAGTTTGAAATATGTGCAATGCAATGTAATCAGCGATATAAATATAAACTACATAATATAACCATTCTTTTTTATGCTATTGTACATTGATATTTAACCATTGCTTAAGATAAAATTTTCAAAGAGTTTAATCATGCACATCTGGAACAAATTAAATTTTGATTGTCAACTTCTATGTATCAAATTATCCAATAATCAAGTGTATGTCCATATACAAAAATGGAATCGATGCCAACTCAAACAAAGTTTTACAAAATGTGGCATATGCTATCTCAATATCTATTCAAAATTTACATGCCAAAATGTCTATCTCATCCTTAACTTCTGGTCGATCATCAAATAGGAGCCTCTTTGAAGCACTCGTTGGCTCTGAAGGTAGTTGCACAAGAAAAATTCAAACCACAATTGATATTAGTTATACTATATAATTTAAAATCGAATAATTAACATCAAAATCAATATACATTGAATTTTAATTGAACTCTAACGTCTCTTCAAAGGGTCGGGAGTCCTAGAATATACCAAACAAACTTTTGAAATTCCAATCTATATATGTGAACAAAAACATAAAATTGATCCAAGTTAGCATACGATTATTGGTAATAGGAACATATTTACCAAACACAAAATAAAATAAACACATACCTCTTTAGGTTGATGTTTTTCTTTATCTCCTTCAGGTGTTTTAACACCTCTTCCTTGAGGTTTTTCAACACCTAATCCTTGAGGTTTTCCAATACCTACTCCTTCAGGCGTTGTGTCACTTGTCAACAATGATGTATAGCTCATAATCGCTTGTACATAAAAATGACAAGTACATATGAAACTAACAATCTATGTTGATGTATTTATAATCAATATAAGATCTTAAAAATATTAATTCAATCCAATTTGAGTTCAATTACCTTCCCCTTATCTAACTTTGTGCCTCCATAGTCTAGACAAGGCTACACCTCACTCGCACTAGGTATTTCCTACAAGAGGAAAATAAGATAAACATATAACTTATTATATAATTTCATTAATGACAATTTAAATGACAAAAATGTATATAATAAAAAATGTAAATGAGTGAGTGCGAAAATATATACTATGTGTGTGTGTCAAGGCCAAATTAAATGGCCCTAAGGGTGCTATCAATCACCCATGTGAGCTCCTCCTCAGACATCAACTGCTAAATAGACCATGCAAATAAATATTAGTACTTGATATTATCTCTTATTAATATTCATTTAAAAACAAATGAAAGTTATGAATTTACAACTTAAATCTTACCTGTGTCACTATTCCAACATCCCCCTCTCTAACAGGAGAGGAATTTGTAGGGTGTGCTCCAATCCCCTGACTGATCTATAATGTCCAGATCATAGAGGTCATAATTAGAAGTGTCCAAGGGATGCTCAGCAGGCTATACAAGAGGACCCAAGCATATCTGATGGCACATAGTGCAAGTATGTGGCAAAAAAATATGTGGATCTGAGGAGGAGGATGTACCAACACTCGAGCATTCACCAACATCACCAGAATGTGGCTAAGATACTATAGAAGCATGTGAAACCAAATGACCACTCAAAGAGTGAATAGCCTGAATAGTCTGTGTGGTTGCATCCTGGATAATCTCTGGATGATATATTGGAGGTGGCAGAGGAAGGGGAGGAAGGGGAACATATGGGAATGGCACTACTCTAACTCCCCCTGGTCTATCTTGGGGCATAGCTCCACCGACGTCCCGGAAGGATTTAATGTCAAAGTAATTGACATGATGCCCTAACACAAACTCAACATATAATTTTTTAATATAGTAAAAAGGTATATCATAATTGTTGTTCGATGGTTTATCAAAAACCATACACCAATGATCCCAAAAGTTATCTACAATGTCTCTATTTGTGCATCATTTTATAGAAAGTTTTAGTTTATTAACATTAATTGTCAAACCGGTGCGGGGGTTAACGAATAAAGAGGTTATTTGGACTTTGGTTATTTGGAGTTCTTTCACATCATCATAAGACAATCCACATGTATAATATTCCATCATGTCTTCTTGCATGAATGAAAAGCATTATGTTAGGTGGAGAGGGTTTCTATATTTTTAATTATTTCCTTCAATGTGTTTGTCATCTCAGATAATTGAGGGATTGTCTTATAAACTTCACAAATGCCCCTCGATTACATCAATTTTTCACCAATTAAGTCTTCAATTGGTGGCTATGGAGGTGGTGGAGCGTTTGGCATTTGTGCATTTTCATTCTTAGCCATAATACCTGATTAAACTTAAAAACTAATTAATCTAATTGAAATTACACAATATAAATAAAATTATTAAAAAAATCATAGGTTTTAATAAAAATCCAAAAAAACCCCTAATTTTTCACAAAAATCCATAACAAACTCTAGTTTTTGATAAAAAATACATCAACAACACTAGTTTTTAATCAAAATCCATTTAAAACCATTAATTTTTAATAAAAATTCATTGTAAACTCTATTTTTTTAATAAAAATCAATAAAAAACCCTACTTTTGAAAAACAATATCATAAAAACTACTTAAAATTATAAAAATCTAATTGAAAAATCGATTAAAACATTAAAAAAACCAAAAACTTCGCTTACAATTCGGATATCTGGTGAAAACGGATATCTAATACCGACTTCTCCTTGTGCGCCCACGTTCAAAATGTCTGAAATGAATTTAAAAGGCCATTATTTTTTATTTATATACATAGCCCAAATCGGATATCGAATTTGTAAAATATAGGTTTGGGCATTGCTTTGGAGCAATGTACTAATACCCAAGCCTAAAAAAGTTCAACTCGGCATTTCTGTATTTTTGAGTTGATCTAAAACACAATTTTTTTCCCATTGCCACTTTTCGGCCCATCATGATCCTTCACATACCCTAATGTATCTTTATGCCATGCTCTTCACAAAATGCATTAAACTCACCAGAAGTGAATTCTCTACCTCTATTAGATCTTAAACATTTTATTCTTAGGTTCACTTCATTCTCTACTCTTGCTTTGAACTGTTGAGAATCTATGTCTCAATTTCCAGTCATGTTGCCCCTTCCTTCTCACTTGGCACTTTCTTTGTTCTCTTTTCGGCCCTTACCGCTTTACCGCAGTGGCTTTGGCTTGCACTGGCGATGACAGGCCTAGCGGTTACCGCCATACCACGGCTAACCAAAGGGTTGATGGTGGTGGCCACGGTAAAGCCGCCTACGGTTGGCCTGGCAGTTATTGCCATACCGCGGTCAGCCAAAGGGCTGACCGCGGTGGCCATGGTAAAGCCACCAATGGTTGGCTTGGTGGTTACTGCCATACCACGGTCAGCCAAAGGGCTGACCGTGGTGGTCGTGGTAAAGCTGCCTGTGGCTAGCTTGGTGGTTACTGCCATACCATAGCTAGCCAAAGGGTTGATCTCGGTGGCCGCCTACGGCTGGCCTGGCGGTTACCGCCATACCGCGGCTAGCCAAAGGGCTAACCGTGGTGGCCATGGTAATGCCACCTACAGCTGGCCTGGCAGTTGCCGCCATACCATAGCCAGCCAAAAGGCTGACTGCAGTGGCCACGGCCAGCCAAAGGGTTGACCACGGTAGCCACGGTAAAGCTGCTTGCGGCTGGCCTGGCGGTTATCGCCATACCGTGGCTAGCTAAAGGACTGACCACGATGGCCACAGTAAAACCACCAGTAGTCAGGCTGATGGTTACCGCTCTACCGCGGGGTGGCCTCTCGGCCCCCGCGGTAGCACGGTAAGACCATTAGCGGTCCCACTAACTGGTCACCGCCATACCGCAGTCTTGTCTTTTGACTGCAGTGGTAGTGTGGTGGATGCTTGGAGGCTTGGTTGGCAAGCTCGGTAGGCTTACCACCATACTGCGAGCTGGTCGGATGGGCTTGGTGGTAGCGCGGTAAAGGTTGTGAGGAGCTCGATGAACTCGGTGACTATTTTGACCAAGTTGGACTCAATGTCAAAAGCGGACAAGGAATATTTGCAGACACGTGACTCAGTGTCAATGCGATGATTGGACAGAGACCAAAAGAGTTATTGCAGCAGGTGTAGGTCAACCCAGGGTGGCGAAACAAAACCCATTTTAGGTAATGAAGCTATGGCCTGGGTGGCTCGATGCATTGAGATCGGTATGAGCAGATTTTTGGTGTGATTGAATCTAACATGATTTGTACCTGAGATCGGTGGTTGACTGTGAGAGTTCAAACTATATGTTTTAAATGAAAACATTGTAACAGTAAGAATATATAATTATGTAGTGCTATTGTGAGCTAATCAGAGAAGACTGTAATTTTGTATGTAACTATTTTGTTACTGTAATACAAATTGTCTAGAATTTTTGTGGTAGGTTTTTTACCTGAGAAAGGTTTTCCCACGTATATCTTGTGTCATCTATGAATGCTCTATTGTGTGTTCTCTATTTTTAATGGTTGTACTCATCCCAAGTATTTTTAGATGCTATTGAACCTATTTTCAGCTCTCCTCCTCTGTTGTATTAGTGTTAAGGGAGTGTATTCCACACTTTTGGGTCATTAGATTCATGTATGTTTTCCCTTCAAGTGGTATCAGAGCTTGGTCAGTTGTGTTATCCTTATAGGAAAAATCAGTTTTTTGTGCTAATACTATTTCAATGGGAGTATTGTTGTGTTAAAACTTGTTTCTATTTGAGATGGCAAGTACATCTGGTAGAATAGACATTGAAAAATTCAATGGTAGTAACTTTGAGTTATGAAAACTCAAGATAGAAGACTTGCTTGTGGATAGAGACCTCTGGATTACAGTCTCTGGAACTAAGTCACAAAGTACAATGCAGGAAGCTTGGGATCTTGCTGATAGGAAAGCAAGAGGTTTGATAAGACTAAGTCTAGCTGATTCTGTTCTCCTGAACGTTCATGAGGAGCAGTCTACAGCTTCATTGTGGAAGAAGCTTGGTGATATTTATCAAGGAAAGTCTCTAGTAAATAAGTTATTCCTGAGGAAGAAGTTGTACTCCTTGAAGATGGATGAAGGTGCATCTATTGTAGACAATCTGAACTTGTTTAACATGAGTGTTACTCAGTTGGATTTTATAGGTGTAAATATTGAGGAGGAGGATCATTGCATGCTCCTGTTGTGTTCGTTACCTGACAGTTGGGATCATCTTGTGATGGCCATTAGAAGCACTACTGCTGCTTTCAAGAATGGAAGACGTTGTTGCCTCATTGCTATCAGAAGAGATGTGGAGGAAGTCTTCAGAGATGGCCAAAGAGGCTCTTGTTGTTCGAGGTAGACCAAAGGAGAAAGGCAAGAAGAAAGACAAGAAGTCAAAATCCAAATCTGCAGGGAGATCAAAGTCTCTTGGTAAAAATTTCAAGGTGAGATGTTGGAACTGTGGGCAACCTGGTCATATCAGGAAGGACTGCAAGGAGAAGAAGAAGAAGAATGCTTCTGACAACGAATCTTCTCAAAGTGATGCAGATGCCTTCATTGCAATAGCCTTGACAACTCAGACATCAGATGATGTCTGGTTGGTTGACTTAGGTGCTTATTTTCACATGACGTCCAATAGAGAATGGTTCTCTAAATACGAAAAGTATGAGGTGGAAAGGTATACTTGGCAAGTGATTCAACATTGGAGATAGTTGGCAGAGGAAGAGTCGGAATTCAGTTTCCTAATGGGAGAGTCAAAGGCATTGATGGTGTACTTCACATACCAGGTATGGCTCAAAATATTCTTTCTGTTAGTAACTTAAATGATGTTGGTGTAGAAGTTTGTTTTTCTAGTAAGGGATGTAAAAGGGCTAGAGGTGCAATGGTGTTGGCTAAGGGTGTTCGTACTGGCACTCTGTACAAGCTGGATGCACATCTTGTTCTTTGTAACAGTGCCTCTGTAAAGTCATGTAATGTTGCACCTATAGAAAAAGATGAAGACACTTCTTTGGCTGCAAATGCAATGGAGGTAAAACTCCCAGCCAAGAAGACTATGCGATGGCATCATAGACTTGGTCACATTGGTGAGAAAGGTTTAAAAACCTTGAAGAATAAAAAGCTTGTAGAAGGGCTTGATGACTGCAACCTTGAGTTCAATTTTTGCGAACATTGTATCTATGGAAAATAGCACCATGTTTCTTTTTATTCTAGTCCTCACAAATCTTCTGGTATACTGGATTATGTTCATTTTGATGTGTTTGGTCCAGTTAATGTTCCTTCATTATCAAAATCTAGATATTATGTTTCTTTTCTTGATGATTGTTCGAGAAGGGCATTTGTATACTTCATTTAAAGTAAATTAGAAGTGTATAGTCGATTTAAAGAATTTAAATCTTTGGTTGAAAATCAAACTGGAAGAAAAATTAAGTGCTTGAGGACAGACAATGGTGGTGAATTCTGTTTTGAAAATTTTGAAAGGTATTGCACTGATCATGGTATTAAAAGGCACAAGGCAACACCTTACACTCCACAACAAAATGGAGTTGCTGAAAGGTTAAACAGGATGCTGATGGAAAATGCAAGAGTATGTTGAGTGGTGCTGGTCTGGAGCAGAAGTTTTGGGTTGAGGTTGTTGCTACAACATGTTATTTGATAAACAGATCTCCTTGTTCAGCTCTTGTTGACAAGACACCTTTGGAAGCATGGTCTAGCAAGAAGCCTCTCTGAGGCATGTCCATGTGTTTGGTTGTGAGGCATATATTTATGTGCCAAATGAAAAGAGATCTAAATTGGATAAAAAGGCTGTCAAATGTATTCTCATTGGCTATGGAGGTGGTGTGAAAGGATACAAGCTTTGGAACCCTGTTACTAAGAAGGTTTTGTACAACAGAAGCATGATATTTCATGAGCTAAAACCTTCAGTTAGTGATATTACAAGAAGAAGGATGCAGTCGAGATTCCCCAAACTCCAAAAAGGGAAGAGCTACATGGTGTTCCCGAGACTGAGGAGAGCTCAAGCAGCTCTGGAAGTTCTGATGATGAAGAACAACCTCGGCCTCTAAGAAGATCTACACAAGAAAAAAGGCAACCTGATAGGTATGGTTTCTTTATGTTAGATTCAAATTGTGCTTATGCTTTAATTACCAGCACTGATGAGTCGAGGACTATTAAGGAAGCAATCAACATGACTGATTCAAAGTCTTGGCTGGAAGCCATGAATGAAGAAATGTATTCTTTGAAAAAGAATGATACCTGGAATTTGGTACCACTGCCTAAGGGTGAAAGCTTGTTGGTTGTAAGTGGATATTCAAAAAGAAGATAGGTCTTGATGAAAGTGTTGAGAAGTATAAGGCTAGACTGGTTGCAAAGGGTTTTTCCCAAATTGAGGGAATAGATTATGGAGATATTTTTTCCCCTATAACAAAGCTGACATTCATTAGATTTTTATTGTCATTAGCAGTTGTGTATGATTTTGAAATTGAGCAAATGGATGTGAAGACAACATTTCTCCATGGTGAGCTAGAGGAAGAAATCTATATGTCCTAGCCTGAGCATTTTGTTGAAAGAGGTAAACAAAATCTGGTTTGCAAGTTAAATAAATCTCTCTATGGTTTAAAGCAATCTCCTAGAATGTGGTACCAGAAATTTGACACATTTGCGTTGTCAATTGGATTTGTGAGATCAAAATCTGATCATTGCATTTATTATAAATCTGAGAATGATCGTGTGCTTGTTATCACCATGTATGTGGATGATATGTTATTCATTGGAAATAGCAAGACTATGATTTCTCATCTTAAATCTCACTTCTGCAAAGTTCGAAATGAAAGATCTTGGTGCAACTAGGTACATTCTTGGAATGGAGATTACCAGGGACAGAACAAGCATAGAACTTTGGATCAGTCAGAGTAAGTATGTGAAGACAGTTCTGGAGAGGTTTAGCATGGATGACTGCAAGCAACTTGTTGTTCCAATCATGCATGGAACTAAGCTGCCAGTTGAAGACTATCCAAAGTCTTCTACTGAGATGGAGGATATGACCAGTGTGCCTTATGCAAGTGTTGTTTGCAGTTTGATGTATGCTATGGTCTGTACAAGACTAGACATTGGCCAAGCAGTGGGAGTTCTAAGCCGATTTATGAAAAATCTAAGAAGATCACATTGAGATGTTGTGAAGAGAGTATTTAGGTATTTGAAGGGGACTTCAGATTATGCACTGTGTTACCATGGCAGTATGGTTGCATCACAGAGGAATCTTAGCATCCTTGGGTATGTTGATTCAGATTGGGTAGGGGACATTGACAACAAGCGATCCACCAGTGGATACACTTTCATGTTTAATGGTGGAGCTATCAGTTGGATGAGTAAGCGACATGTTGTAGTTGCTTTATCCATGACAGAGGCAGAGTACATGGCTGCAACTCATGCCTATAAAGAGGTTGTTTGGTTAAACCATTTGTGTTCAAACATGGGATTCAATGCTGGGCAGATTTCAATCTCCTATGACAGTCAAAGTGCCATTTTTTTGGCAAAGAATCCTACCTTCCATGCCAAAACCAAGCACATTGATGTGCAATATCATTTCGTAAGGGATATGGTTGAAGATGGCAAGGTCATTTTGGAAAAGGTGGATAACTTGAAGAATGCTGCAGATGTTTTGACAAAATTGGTTAGCACAGACAAGTTTAGATGGTGCACAGAATCGATGGGCCTTAGGGCCTATGACAGACAGTGATTGTTGTTGCAATGGGGTTGCTGAAAATGTTTGCCAAGTGGGAGCTTGTTGAGAATCTATGTCTCAATTTCCAATCATGTTGCCCCTTCCTTCTCACTTGGCACTTTCTTTATTCTCTTTTCAGCCCTTACCACTTTACTGTGGCAGCTTTGGCTTGCATTGGTGGTGATAGGCCTGGAAGTTACCGCCATACTGTAGCCAGCCAAAGGGCTAACTGTGATGGCTATGGTAAAGCCATCTATGACTGCCCTGGCGGTTACCGCCATACTACGGCCAGCTAAAGGGCTGACCATGGTAAAGCCGCCTATGGCTGCCCTAGCGGTTACCACCATACCGTGGCCAGCCAAAGGGTTGACCGTGATGGCCGCGGTAAAGCCGCCTATGGCTGGCTTGGCGGTTAATGCCATACCACGACCAGCCAAAGGGCTGACTATGATGGTCGCGGAAAAACTGCCTGCGGCTGGCCTGGCGGTTATCGCCATACCACGACCAGCCAAAGGGCTAACCATGGTGGCCACGATTACCACCATACCGCGGCTAGCCAAAGGGATGACCATGGTGGCCGCAGTAAAATAGCCAGTGGTCAAGCTGATGGTTATCGCTCTACTGCGGAGTGGCCTCTTGGCCCCTGCAGTAGTGCGGTAAGACCGTCAGCGGTCCCACTGACCAATCACCGCCATACCGCGGTCTTATCCTTTGATCGCAGCGGTAGCATGGTGGATGCTTGGAGGCTTGGTTGGTGCGCTCGGTAGGCTTAACGCCATATCGCGAGCTTGTCGGATGGGCTCAGTGGTAGAGCGATAAAGGTTGTGAGGAGCTCGGTGAGCTCGACGACTGGTTTGACCGAGTTGGACTTGGTGTCAGAAGCGGACAACAAATGTTTTGCAGACACATGGCTCAATGTCAATGCGATGATTGGGCAGAGACCAAAAGAGTTATTGCAACAGGTGCAGGTCAACCCAGGGTGGTGAAACAAAACCTGTTTTAGGTAATGAAGTTATGGCCTGGGTGGCTCGATGCATTGAGATCGGTATGAGAAGATTTTTGGTGTGATTGAATCTAACATGATTTGTACTTGAGATCAACAGTTGACTATGAGAGTTTGAACTGTATGTTTTAAATGAAAATATTATAACAGTAAGAATATATAATTTTGTAGTGTTGTTGCGAGCTGATCAGAGAAGACTGTAATTTTGTATGTAATTGTTTTTTTACTGTAATACAAATTGTTTGGACTTTGTGTGGTGGTTTTTTTACTTGAGAAAGGTTTTCCCATGTATATCTTGTGTCATTTATGAATGCTCTATTGTGTGTTCTCTATTTTTAATGGTTGTACTCATCCCAAGTATTTTTAGATGCTATTGAACCTATTTTCAGCTCTCCTCCTCTATTGTATTAGTGTTAAGGGAATGTATTCCACACTTTTGGGTCATTAGATTCATGTATGTTTTCCCTTCATGAATACTTTGAATCTATCTGGAGCTTGAAATTTCTCTCTAAGAAAAGTAACCCATGTCATTCTAGAGTAATCATCAATCAAAATCAAAAAATACCTGTCACGATAAAGGCTTCCTATTCTTGTAGAACCACAAAATTCAGTATGAATCAATTCTAGCATTCTGGTAGATGATTTTTCTTTCCCTTTAAAACTGCATCTTGTTTGTTTTCCCAACTGACAAGTTCTACAAATAGAATTGGTAGGCTTTGTGATTCTCGGTATATCTCTAACAATTTCTCTTGAAATTATCTTGATTAGATTGTCAAAACTTACATGTCCCATCCTTTGGTGTCATAGCCAACTTTCATTAATTTTAGAAACAAAGCACTAACCATCACCACTCTTAAGTTGATAGATGTTTCCATGATTTCTTCTTCCTACAGCTACCACAGTTCTGGACCCTTTTATGATCTCATGGGTGTTATCCTAAATCACAAGCTTAAATCCTTTTCTACACATTTTCCCAACACTCAAAATATTATGTCTTAAGCCCTTAACATAATAGACATCATCAATACTATGTTTTCCATCAAGACTAATTATACCTTTTCCAACAATCTTAGCACCAAAATCATCTCCAAACATAACTAATCCTCCATCATACTTTTCAAGTTTAGTGAACTTACTCTTATCTTTGGTCATGTGATTTGAACATCCAGTGTCAATTACCCAATATTCTTCATCCTGTCTAGCATGAAAGGAAGTAACCAGAGTACCTTCCATATCATCCTTCTTTTTGTCTGGACCAGATTCCCTTGCACATCTTCCATGGTTAGCAGACATAGATTTATTTTCCAAGGCTAGAAACAAGCATTCATCTTTATCATCCTAAACATTAGACTCATCTTCAAAAATTTGAGCATCTTCTCTAACATAATACAACTTCTTGAACTTCTTGTCCATTTTTTGTTTATAATCATTATCTATGTTCTTCTTGTTTATAGCTCTATTTGGACATCTTGATGCATAGTGGCCAATATTTCCACAACTGAAACATTTAAAAGGTAACATACCTTTGTACTTACCGGTAACTTTCTTCAATTTCCTTGTAAATTTTGCTTCCAACTCTTCTGAACCATCACTATCTGAATCATCTCCTATATTAATTTCTTTAAAGGATATTTCAACTTTCTCCTTTTCTCTTCCAAACTTTCTCATCTCAAATGTAGTCAAGGTGCCAAATAGTTGTTCTTTAGTAAATTTCTTCGGATCATATGATTCTTCAATAGTAGAGACCTTGTCACTGTAACACTTTGGTAGGGTCATCAAGATTTTCCCTATTACATCTTCATCTTCCATGGTACCACCTTGATTTTTATTTCATTTGTTGTAAGTTCAACTCTCTGATAGTATCTTCCAATGTCTTTTCCTTCTTCCATTTTCAAGTTCTCAAATCTATGCTTTGTTGTTAGCTTCCTTGATAATTTGACTCTATCATTTCCTTCATAGATATCTTTCAACTTTTCCCATACTTCATAAGCATTGCCTAAAGAGATAACTTTTATCCGTTCAGTTCTAGATAAGGCACTAAAGATAACATACCTTGCTTTTTAATTCTCCTCATAGGCAAAAATCTCATTTACAAAAGAAGGACCACTAGTCGGTTCAACATACTTTGTCTCGACAACTCTCCAAGTCTTGAAACCAAGAGAGATTAGGTAACCTCTCATCTTCTCCTTCTAGTCACTGTAGTCAGCTCCATCAAAAATAGAGATTTCCAACTTATGTGACATCAGATCTACCTCAAGTGGTTAAGCTCTTCTCTGAGGAACCAAAGCTTTGATACCAATTGTTGAAATTCACAAGACAACTGAGAGGGGGGTGAATCAGTTGCATCAAATTAATTTTACTTTTGACCTTAATCAATTCCACTTTAGCTTTAATCTATTATTAAGTATAAAAATGAAATGCAGATAACAGAAAGAAAACACCAGAGACAACAAATTTACATGGAAAACTCGATGAAGGAAAAACCACACTGAGGGTGAACTCACAATATAATAGTAATGCAATAATGAATACAAAGGCTCACTAGTAGAGGGCTCACTATCTAGAAAGGACTCACTATCCAAATATAGAGGCTCACTACCTACAGATAGGACTCACTGTCTAGAAGGAGGCTCACTTCCTATAGACATAAAGATAAATAGAGATCCACCATAATAGGTTCCATACATTCACAACTTGATCAAAGGATTGCAGACACCATCAGCTCACTAGTTTCAGGAATCTAACACATCAAAGTACTGCTACCATGATTCATTCTTGTACACTTTACTTTTGTACTTGTTTGCACACTTCACACACAATCATACAATTCACAACATCTTAACTTGATTTTATACCATCTTTAATCTTAAAAACTTTCTCCAAGGTCTGCTACTCAACATTCATTTTTAAGTTCAAATTACGTGGGCTAATCAACATTCCCGCAGTGGATAATAATGAGAGAGGACCAATTACATATTTAATTAGGACCCAAACAACATCTTGTATCAATTACACACTTCCTTAAATGGTGCATAATCTTCATGTAACGTGTAAACACCAGGTTGGCCAAACTTAATGAAAACACCAATGAAATTTGAAATACGCACATCCAAATCAAGATGATCACATGTGGATCACACAACATGCTTTACCAGACATTAGAACACCTCTTAGAAACCTTTAGATACATCTGCAGTACTTGCAACAACTTCCATACACTGAACTCTTTCCAACAGTCCAACCAGACCATATAGACACACACAGTAGCTCTGGAACAAGCCTTCCGGAGCAACAAACCACAAGAACGTTTGCCAAAACACAAATAACATCAATATATTAACCTTCTTCCAGATCTCCAAGATATTAGACAAACCACTAGAAGATTATGGAGTAGTGACATCTCTCTTAGTCCATAGACAAGAGTTCTACCAAACTAGTTCACACACCGGTGAACACATATTTCACTCTCCATCAACCCAGAAGCTAAAAATCAAGATATATTATCCATTGAAGATCATAAAAAATACCATAGATCCGTATAGGAATAGGATCAACATAGAAGAAATAAAAAACACATTATTGGAGCACACTCAGAACACACATATAACACTGTCTTTATTATTTATTAATTTTCTCAAAAGCACTTGGCATCAACACATCTGCATCATCATAAATGTAGCTCCATGTACTCTCAAAACTTCTACAGTATCTCAACTATACATGTACCACTTGCAAACACTTTGAACTGTGTTGAAATCAATGAAAATATTAATGACAACACCATCAAACACATGCATACTTGCAACAAAGTATAGAAAGCGATAAAGAAAGTAGAAGCAATAGTAGAAGGCACAAACAACCAGTATGCTAACCAATGAACAAGATGATGCAAAAAAGAACAATGTCACCTTCTCAATTATGAGAAATCAAGGCTAATAGTGGAAGGAAGAATCTCGAGAATCCTTTGATGGTGTGTTGTTGTAGCGAGAACATAGTGTTGGAGCTAAAATCAAGATCTTGAAACCAAGAAGAGTGGTGTAGAAGCACAAGAATGAGAGTATAATTCCAAAGAGTGAAGCAAGAGAGTGAATGAATCTAAGAGGGAGTGAATGAATGAGAGTTAGAACATTTGAATTGGAAAAAGGGGGGGAAGGATTAAAATTTGTCGATCAAGGAGACAGGAGATGTTACATTTTGCAACCAATGGAAGACGCAACATCTCTAATGGAATTCAGTGGCAAGAATCCTATCAAGAAGACAACTCAGTGTGTAGACATCTACACAGCATGCACACATCTTTGATAGATATTCCTCCATTGATGCAAAATAATGTGGACAGATGGAAGGAGCAAGGTGGCAGCAATGAAATTGCATCATCGGGTTTACATTTTCTAAGGTAGGGGTTAAAATTTTTTCCATTATCTTTTGTCCCCACTTTAGCAAGCACATGTGTGTCAATGCAAATGTGAGGTAAAGTAGAAAGAGGTTGAAGAGAATATACATTAATCATCAATGAAGAAAATCTATGATCTGGCACACCTAGATGCATGTGTGAGGTAGCTCTACAGGTTCTCCATCCTGCAAGGAAAAATTGATGTGAAAGAAAGAGAGATGGATCCATAGGTACTTGGTCCTATAGAAATGGATCCATGGGTTCTCATTCCTATAGAAGTTGAACAAAGGCTCTATAGGTTCTCAATCCTATGGAAAGGAGGAGCTTCACAAGTTCTTGGTCCTACAAAGGGAGCACCACAGGTTTTTGGTCCTATAGGGCTTGACATGAAGGGACTCTACAAGTTCTCATTTAGCTAGAGAGTTTGATGTGAAAGGCCCTTATAGGTTCTCAGTCCTGCAAAGAAATATTGATGAGGTGCTCAATCCTACTAGGCAAGCTTGATAGTAAAAGAGGCTTTATAGGTGCCCGGTCCTACAAAGCAACATGTTAAGTTGCAGACAAAACATGTTAGGAAGAAAATCCAAGCCAAGAAGATACATCACAGAGATAGCAATTGAAGGAGAAGTTTTCAAAGGTGTCCTCTCAGGAACTCTCCAAGATAGCAAGGGGTCCATGCAAAGGGAAAATTTGATTTGAAAAGCACAACATTTTTTGCAAATGATTATGTCATCAAGGAATCCGATAAAAATAATGCTCATTCTCAAAAGAAAGTTTTCAGACTTCATCAAAAAAACTACTTTTTTAAATAAAAAATTTTAGATTCTTTTTGCTACAAACTCATTTTTGAAAGAAAAACTTCACTAAGGGGACCTTGTTGAAGAATGCATTTTTGAAAAATGAAAAAAAATTAGTAAGGGATTCATTGGCCACCAAATTCACCTTATTGAAAATCAGAGAAGTATAGTAGTGCCCCCTTAGGATGGTGCATGTGAAGTAGATGAGCACGTGCAATCCTAAGGAGAGAAAGAAGAAGCAAATATGTTGTGGCCCATGATACATTATGAGATGTACACATGGAAATGTTGTCATGGACATGAGGGACAACACATAAGCACCACAACATCACTAAGTAGATAGAGAGAGACAAACAAAGATAAAGAAAAAGAGAAACAAGAAGAGATGAAGAAATAAAGAGACAGGGGGATCTAGGAGTTTGAGGTTAGATTAGTTCATATATATAAATAGGTAGCACTCGGTGTATGAATGAAAGATCATCAATCCAAAAATTTCCTAGATCATGAAGAAAATAACATGAAGACAAAATGAAAATAAAAAATTGTGTTAGCATGGAAGGAAGGCATAAATGCCCCCAACACTTTGCATCATCCACAATTGTTGAAAATCAAAGTCACGACATATAGAAGAATGATGAAACATATAGAGGAAGTTCACAAAAAAAATTATAGTCATATATCCAAGAACCTACAAGGGTAGCAAGGGCCCTCCAAGCAGGATCACAAACACATAAATAAAATCAGGAGGGAAACACAAAAAACACACACAAATCTAATCTATAGATAAAGAAGAGGTATCCCCACTCCTCATCAACCAAAAGGTCATCCTACTCCCAATCTGGATCATTATATGGGGAGGGAGGATGAGCCTGCAAGGGTGGGATAGCAAGGGGAGCACCCTCTAACTCTCTTGCAACAAGGGCCAAGGAAGAAGGCCCCTTGAGGTCCTCTTCACTAAGCTCTTGTGAGGTGAAGGTCATCGATCTTACAAAGATCGTTGATAGAGTCGAGACATCATCCACCGAGTCAAACATGTACTTCACCGGAGTGCCATGTTTTCACTGAGAAAGAGAAGAAGGAGGCGCTCGAGATCCACTACTGACCTCATTGAGAGGGGAAATGAAAAACTCAAGATATTTTGGGGATACCTCTGTCACAAGGACAACACAAGCCAAAGTAGAACTAGCTCCCAAAGAAGGTGAGCCCTTCTTTCTACCACCACTTGAAGTGAGTTCATCCTCTAGATTGCACTTCACTGGAGGATGTTGGATCCCCATGGAAAAAGTAGAGGTTAAGGAGGGAGAAGATAGAGTTGTGGAAAATACCACCATTATGTTCAACATTTCTATGGGCTAAGAAAATAGAGGGATGTCTAGAAGGGACATCAAAAGCAAAGGCTCCATGGAAGGAGCGATGAAAATCTACACTCTTTTAGGGTGAGGATCATCAACACCCACCCAGAGAGTTAGAAGAAAAATTGAGGTGAGTGGAACTGAAGTAGAAGGAGAAGGAGGAGGCACATAAAGAGGTTTCAAAATAGGAGCTACTGGCTCCCCTTCTATCTTCCTTGAGTCAACTTGTTCAATGGCCACAACCTTTCTCCTACGCTTGCACTCATGTGCAAGCCAATTATGTCAGCTCAAAGCACTAGAAGTTGCATCCTAAGAAGGGACGCGAGGCTCGTGTTCTATCATAGAAGTTTCCTCCATAATTGTTTTCAGTGGAAGGACAATATCCTAGGTAGAAGCAAGAGTATGAATCACAGGAGTGAAAACAAAAATAGTGGATAAGTAGACATGAGTGCCTCAATAGAGGGCATCTTCCCATTCGCTGCTAGAGGAACAAGAGGAAAAATGGTAGGAGGTCATGAAGGTTGAGACATGAGGGAAACTCCATGAGGACCCTTCCCCTTTCCATAAACAACAGGTCTAGTAATTGTGGACAAGATGGGAAGTTTGAACACCTAACTCTTAGCTTTTCACCAAGTAGGCACCATCAAGCTCCTCATGTGAGGCATGGGAGAAATAGTTGAGCATGCCACAACAAGGAGAGAATCATAATCAGGTGGAGAAAAATATGCAGAAGAGGAAGGCCCATGGTTGCGAGTAAGCTTCCCCTTACCCTTTTGCTAGAAGGAGGAGGCAGCTTTTTGTTTCACAATCATAAAACCTTTTACTGAAATAGCATAGGGGATATTGGATAGGTCAATCTTGGCACCATACCCCTAGTCTTATAGGAGGGAGTGGTCCAATAGGAGCGAGCCAAAAAGTGGTCTAATGAGAAGCCCCCACATGACAAAATTTTTTTATAATTGATGTTGTGAATAATGTGAACAAAGCCCTCATGAGAGAACTTTAGACATTTATGAATCACTGAAGAAACGCCATTCATGGAAACTAGCCATGAGATGCCTAGTTTCACCTTGAACAAGTCTGACTCCAAAATTATGACAAAGGAAGTATCCACAACCTTGATTCCTACCAAGACCAAAAGATTAATAAAACCAAGAGGAGGTACTAAGAGTCCATCATGTGTGCATATAGTGGCCTTCGATTCTTTGTATTCCTCCCTATGCAAAAATTTAATAAGCAGAGTTTTTTTTGTTATAACATTCACTAGGCTTGTAGGGTCAACTAGGACACTAGTCACAATGTTCCCATTGACATGAGTGGGAATGTATAATGGAGAAGACTCTATGTTCATTGGTTATTCCTACAAGGTAAAATTTATGTCTATTGATCCACTCGTAGGCTGGGCAGAGGGTAAATAAATCCAAGAGGGAGTGGATGAATGAGAGTTAGAACATTTGAATTGGAAAAAGGGGGGTAGAAGAGTCAAAATTCATTGGTCAAAGAGGTGGGGCACTTTACACTTTGTAGCCAATGGAACTCTAGTACAAAAACAACAATATATGATTGAAAAAACTACTAAAAACTACTTATAAATGACTAAACTTGGTCACATGACCATTAGTAGTTTATTTCCAGTCATTTATAACGTGACCAGATTGATGACTAAAACATTTTTAGTCATTTATTGTTTGTTTTGATTGATCGATTTGGTAGTATATTTAGTCATTGATTTTGTAATTGAATGTTGTAATTTGGTCACTTATTTAGTCATTTATTTTACTAATATTTTTAGTCATTGATTTAGTAATTGATTATTGAAAATTTGGTCACTTATTTACTAATTTTTTATTCACTGATATATTTAACTGGTAACTTATTTAATCATTTTAATTCACTGGTTTCTCTACATTGGTAGTGTATTTAGTATTAATTTGAATCGTCATTTTGATCAATTTGGTAGTATATTTAGTAATTTTTATTCATTGATTTCATTGGTCATATATCTAGTCATATTTAGTCGTTTTAATTGACTGATATTTGAGGATTTCACTGGTCATATATCTAGTATATTTAGTCGTTTTAATTGACTGATATTTGAGGATTTAAGTATAAAACACATAAATACACATCAATCATCAATTTCACACAATAAGACAACCATTGAGAAGGAAAAATCAATGAAATTTATTAATAAAAGAAAGGTGTTCTATTTACAACATAGAAATAGAGTATTACAATTGTTATTTTCAGTCACAAGATTCAAAATCCAAGTTACAATATTGCACGAAAATGACTGCAAGAAAGAAATTTCTCCAAAAAATTTTTGCAATGATGGAAATGCATGTTTGAAGCCCTTCAATGTGAGCTTATGCCCCTTTCATCTCTTAAAACTTATACAACATGGAAAATATTCTTGGAGTAAATTGTAATGTGTAGAATCCAAGGAGAGTGTTGATTGTGTCCAATATATGAAGCTCTCCCCTTCAATGCAGTCAACAATAACCCAACTAGAATCTTTCCTCGTTTATATGTAATGTTCCATTTGATATGAGCAACAAGGTGTTTCCTTTTATGCCATGAATGAAGTTGTGCCTCAATACAACCAATGAAATTACTATTAGTCTCAATCCAGAAAGAATAAAAGTGCATTGTTTATTGCAAGTTTACAAAAGTAAGTCCAAACATAACAGAAAGATAAATCAATTTAAAAACTATAGCCTTGTCAGCAAATGCCTTAAAGAAAGTGTTCAACATAGACCTAAAATATGCATATTGAACCCTTGATTTTAGAACCTCATTCAAAATTCGAGAAAGGTGATACACTCAGATTATAGAATGAAGGATATCAACACTAACAAGACTGGAACAACATTATCAACATAAATTTCTTGGAAACCAAGCCCAAGAATGGCTTTAGACTTGGACAAAAAATATGTCAACCTTGGTTCTTGTGTTGTCTCAGTAAAGACCTGCACCATGAAAGAATCCATTTATATGTAAATTACAAATTAAGTTGATGAGAAAATATCTTTGATATCCAACTGGGAAGCCTTAACATCCAAAAATTACTAACCTGATGTTTCACAACAAGTTTCCCAACTATGATATCATCTTTACTTAAGAAACCAGATATTAATCCACTGCCATATTGGATCTCACAAGATTATCCTTTACAAACAACAAATGATATATATTAATTGTTTAGCAACTTCCTTAATATCCCCATGTGAGTAGACTAAACTAAGCGAGGCTGAGAATTTGAAGTAGAGTTCCATATTCTGGTTTGTGCTTGACTTTGATCATGACTTGTATCTTGAATGAAAATAGTAAGCTAGTTGTACTATAAAATCATTGTTAGAAAAATAACCACAAAATTGTCTTTAATTAAAATAATCCTTCTATATATTTCAAGACAAGATATTTCAGTTAATTTCTATGAGAGCTAATTTCACTATCCAAACAACCATCAATCTATTTACTATATATAATTTCCCAAAATTCAAAATTTGAATGTAATGAAACTAACCATGATTACCAAAGATTTGACACCAAAATGTAGTACAAAATGAATTATTTGACAACAAATTTGTTTTGATAAACCAGATATACCCTTGATATATTAATTTAAATAACAAGGAAAGATCAAACTAGAGAGAACAAGACAAAATTCATTAATTCACTTCAAAAAACAATTGAAACTAGAATTCATCCACCAATTATAAATTCATTCTATTGATCTTCAAAAATATTTTACAACACGTTTCAAAATTTTGTCTTGACTAACATGTCAAAAAGTATCTTTTCAGTTACCCACTTTTAACATAAATAAAAAAGTCTTAATTATCATTTTTTACATAGGATTACATAAAAGCAATGAAAGATGAGAAATTGTAAGATGTTGAAGTCCAAAGCACTTGCAAGATACGAAAGTTTTTTACTCATTGTAAGGTACTTGTGATCATTCATATATGGAAAGGTCCTCTCTCCATGATAGTATATGCAAGGTTTGGTACTTCACTATAAGGCCTATTCTTCTAGGGGAGATAGATATGCCTACTCCCATTGGTACACTATGTAATCATGAGGCCATTTGTACTCCTGGATTTTTTTTGTGTTGGCCAAGTGACTCTTATATATACTATCTAATAACCTTTTACTATCTATGATGAATTTTGAGTATCCAACATCCAATGCAATTAGTCCATCCAAGCTTAAATTGAGGCAGTGAATATTTGTGTCACCATACTTCTGTAAATTAGTGAGGCAGTTGGGAACAATTTGGCTAAACCTATCTATCCAATCCTTGGAGCCTTTCA
The DNA here is from genome assembly GCA_007115665.2 of Sequoiadendron giganteum. Lineage (NCBI taxonomy): Eukaryota > Viridiplantae > Streptophyta > Pinopsida > Cupressales > Cupressaceae > Sequoiadendron > Sequoiadendron giganteum. Next base: position 332,657,811 of record CM021104.1, on the reverse strand, counting down.
ATTGATCATCATCCCTTAGTATCTTAGGTATGAACCATTGCTTTAGTGTGTGAAATGAATCCATTATTTCCTTGATCTTTTGGTCTTCTACACATGTGTATTGAAATTCATCTGTGACCATTCAGGCCATTTTCTCAGTAGGCTTTAAAGTTGTGGGGGCCTCAACACTCCTTTATAAAATTCTACACAAAGTCGTTAAGCTGTGATGCATAGGTTGTCATTTCTTGAATAAGGGGTCCAATATAGGTACATGGGCCTTTATCTGATCAATTGCTTGTGACAAAGAGACATAAAATTCATACACATTTTCCAAATTTTCAGCAATTAGTTTAACCATATGCTCCAAGATCTATTCCAATACCTTGAGGGTTTCTCTCTTTTCTCTTTTCTCTTTTCTCTTTCCTTTGTTTCTTCATTAGTCTTTTTCAACTTCTCAATTTCTTATTTTAGCACATTTACTTGTTCATCAGTGATTGCACCTATATCAGTATGGATGGTAGGGGGCTAGTATAATATTAATTTTGTGCTTTGGGAAGGACCTTCTCCCTTCAACTGCTCTTTCAATTTCACATTTTCTATGAATAACCTATTCACTTCATCATTCAGATCAGTCCATGCTTTCTCATATTCTGTCAATCTAAGCTCCATAGCTTCAACTACATCCCTAGTAAACATTGTAGGATTTGAGAAATACAAATCCACAGAACCCGATCAATACCTGCATGCAAAAGACTTGTCACAGAGAAAGAGAGAGATCAAGACAAGGGTTTGGCTCTCACAATGTGCAAGATGTATTCTAGAAAAATGAATAGAGAATAAAAGAAATACAAGAGATCATTCCTTATAAAAGGAGATCAAAACCTAAAAGGAAAAACTAACCCTAAAGGTGAGTGCATTTAATAATTAATATTAATTATTAAATGACTAATATGTGTGCAAGGCGAAATCTTAAGAGGAGAGTAAAGTTAATTAATTACTTTACTCTAACACCCCCCCTTAAGATAAGCAAGAGTGCAGCTACAAACATGTGCAGAAAAGAAAAAGGTAACTATAATGCATCAAAATAAACATGGGTCCCAGCAACTAGGCCTGATTAGGTACCCATTTACAAAAGTAATGCAAGCTAAATGAAACGGGGTAAAGGAGAAAACCTAGTGGGAACAAAAGTCCTCCCCAAAATAGAATGCATGGAAGGAATGCAATGCACTAAAGAAAGAAGGATAGGAGGTGGATAACATGATACCCCCCATAGACAACTTCTATCATATAAGTACATGTACAATGGTCTCCATAGGAGAGATAGAAAGAGAGAAGGCCCCCCCACAATGAAGAAACTCCTGTCACAATGGTAGATGCCTGATGTAGAATCCAAAAGGAGATCCTGAAGCGACAAGTGATATTCCTTCCCTTGGGAAGAAATGGATCCAAAGGATGATGTCGAAGAAACCCTGTGAAGACTGATGAACCAATCTGTCTCAAGATGTGTGCCATGATAGGATGTTGAAGAGTCTCACTGTCTGAATTGAAACAAATAATGTCAAATCCAAACTGAAGTAGGGAATACTGAAATGCAACCTTTGAAGGCACTAATAATAGTGGGCAAACAATGATAACCTGACTGTCAAGGTAGAGGAGATGAATGTCCTCAAAATAATCCTCCAAATCTGCAATATAGGACTCCATAAACAAAAAAGGTATGTTTGCAACATAAGAGTCCAAAGTAGCTATATCTGGAAGATGTATGATTCCCTGTTGCATTGATAATGGTGGGCGTACAATAATAACCTGATTGTCAAGGTAGAGGAGATGAATGTCCTCAAAATAATCCTCCAAATCTGCAATATAGGACTCAACAAACAAGAAGGATATGTCTGCAAGACAAGAGTCCAAAGTAGCTATGTCTAGAAGGTGAATGATGCCCTGCTGCATTGAATCAGGAACAACAGGAGATGCTGATGAAGTATCAGTCTGAAGAGTAGGAACTATGAGACAAGCTTCTGATCCATCAGAATATGTAAGGGTGTCTAAATATGCAAGCTCCTCTAAAGTATCACGATCAAAGGGTGTATTCTCTCTCCAAGCAATGGGTAAGAGACAATCTGAAGCAAGATCCTCTGGGAATGGAGAGAGATTAGGGTCTCCATAGATCTCCCAAAGATGTGTCCAAAGTGGGTGAGGACAATCTATATCCGATATAGCCAACATAGTGTCATGATCAACACTAGACAATATAATTCCTACTATGTGATTTCTAATGATATCCCATGCTAATTTTCCCTCTAAAGCTATTGGTTCATGTATGAGATCATACAAATAAGGCAAAAGATTAAGCCACCTACAATGTGTAAGTATACCCTTTGCCCATGACTCATAATTACCCCGTTCCAGAAGAACAACTGAAGGGTGAGTAGAGAAACCCATGATAACTCTTCAAATGAAAAATTTAGAGACTAATGATCTCAGCAATGATAAAGCATATCAACATAACCCATCCAACGCAAACAAACCCCATGTAGGAGCCAAGATGACCAAGTAATTGAGCAAAGTGTAAAAACACACAAAGCTGAATAAAAAATACCTGGTAAATATTTTGGTAAAATAGACTGTAAATCTAGAAAGATCACTGTAATACTTTTCTAACGCCTATTCTTTTGTGCAAAATGGAGTTTGGACGCAAATGATACACCCCTTGGAGTGAAAAAACCAAGTTTTGACTTTGACTGGCAAAAAAGACTGCAAAACTACAAAATCAGGAAAAAATACCATTACCACTAGAATGGCGCCGAAACCAACTTTCCAACGATATTTTATTTTTGAAAAACCGAGTTCGTATGCAAAAGTTATGACCAAAATACCAAAACTGCTCCAAAAAGGTTTGAGGGTTAAGCCTAGTGGTTAGGCTAACTGCTAGCATTACCCACTAGCAGTTAACCACTAGCGGTTAATTGACGGCGGCGCCCATATCTCTGTGATTTTAAAAAAAAAATTCTCGGATTGCGTGTCGTACCAACCCGTACGACCCATAAATGAATTTTTTTTGCCTCCCGGAGTCACTGTGTCCGATTTCGATGATTTGACAGTCGATTTAGGGGTTTTTTGGTGCTCTGAATGCGATGGTGAGGTCCATTTGGGCTGAAATCACTCCAAAATTGTAGGTAGGCTATGGATCAGGAACCCTCAAAAAACATCAAACCATCGTAGATCTAACGCCGTGAAGCCAAATTTGATGAATTTTATATCAAAATAGGGGTTTTTGGATGCTGCAAGCTCAACGGTGAGGTCCATTTGAGCTCAAAGTGCACCAAAAAAATAAACCCCCTATTCCAAATAAAAACTAGAAAACAAACACAGATCTAATGCAACCAAAACCTAGATCTCTAATCATTTCAAAAACTGAACAAGCTGTAGCAGATCTAGCTCTGATACCATGTAGGATTTGAGAAATACAAATCCATAGAACCTGATCAATACCTACATGTAAAAGACTTGTCACAGAGAAAGAGAGAGATCAAGACAAGGGTTTGGCTCTCACAATGTGCAAGATGTATTCCAGAAAAATGAATAGAGCATAAAAGAAATACAAGAGATCGATCCTTATAAAAGGAGATCAAAACCTAAAAGGAAAAACTAACCCTAAAGGTGAGTGCATTTAATAATTAATATTAATTATTAAATTACTAATATGTGCGCAAGGCAAAATTTTAAGAGAAGAGTAAATTTAATTACTTACTTTACTCTAACAAACATTTTTGAGTGCATTGTCATAGTAGTTGCCTCCAATTTTGATGCGTCTTTACCATGGCATTCCCTCTCATTTCTTTTAAAACATTAATCAATCTTGGTTTTTTTTTTTGCTTTGTCTAAAAGGCTAGGGTTTTAAGTCTCAGATTGTAACCTGTGCCACTCATTCCCTCATCTGAATTGAATTTAGAAACCAACATGGGATCTTCTTGGCTTCTTACTTGCTCCAGTAAGAATATCTTTTTTAACTCCATCCCAAGAATAATTAGTATATTTCTTTCTAAGACCAATTTTCTTACTTCTTGGGGGCTAACAATAATTTCATTAATCTTGAGTTCTTCAAAAGTATATGAAATAGTTTGGCCATGTTGTGACTCCTCAGATTCTATCTTATTAATTTAAAGTCTCTCCTCAAATTCTTTCTTTTTCATCTTAAACCAGAAATCCTTAAAATTGAGAGCTTGAATAAATTAATCATCTTCAATAAATCTAAGCACAAAAATCACTTTTTCATCATCATGCACTTCTTGATCATTATTCCCATGTGCATCCACTCTTTCTTCTAGTTTTTGAGAGTCATTTGCAATCTTAGGTGGTGGTTGATCAACTTCATGATCTTTAAAATTCAAAAGTACACCGGCTACCTCTTCAGTATCCCCTACTCCTTCACTTATTTCATATGCCACTAAGGGGCCCACTCCATGTATCTTCTACCTTTTAGGACTTGGTTTCTCAAGGGATGCTTTTGATTGTATTGTGGCAGTTTTTGGTAGGGGCTATGTGATTAAAATACCACTTGGTTTAATGGGCATCTTGGAGGGTTTTGAAGACCGACCCTTAGGTTTCTTTTTTGGTTCAACATATAATCTTTCAAAGTTGTCAACTATTAAGTTCATCCTTTTGATAGGATCCCCTTCTTCAACATTGAATCCTTGGAATCTAGTTTCATTTTTCTTCTCCTCCTCTGCAAGCCTCTTTATTATTTCCCACTTTCTCTTCCTCTAAAAAAATTCATTAGGTGTAAAGAAATTTCTTATTACATCTTCTTCGTAATCCATTACATGGGTAATCCCAAATTTAGTGAGAATTAGGTCTGCTTTATAAAATTAATATGCCCTTCAGGATCAAAGACCATTTCTCCTCATGACTTCAATGAATACCTCATCTTCAAATAGTTTTGTAGTTCTTCAAGAGTGTCAGAACCTACAAATAGCTCCTCACATTTAGTTAGGTCAGAGAGGAATGTCCCCATTTTCTATCTTTTCATAACATCCTGCTCCATCTATAACATTTTCCACATAAATTATAGAAGTGCAATTCAAATAGAAACAAATTTAAGTAAACACATGCGGGGCTTGAGGACACCCATATACCCTTATTATTGTTTGGTTTGCTAAGAAGAACTAGTCACTGAAATTGTGAGTGTGTCCTTGATTTGGCTTCAATACTAAAGTTCTTAATACTTGCATGATTTTATTAGGAAATCTTGGTGAAATATTACCAAGAGCAGCCATGACCTTTATTATGAAATCATAATGAAATATTACATAATCACTATTTTTTACATCTACTATCCTAGATGTAGCACCCTTTTTGTACAAGAAACCTATTCCCTTCATCATCAATCATTTCGAAACACATTCTTTTAGTCCATTTGTTTCTATTTTGGTACAATATTAAATGACACAATAGATAGTGTTTCCTGAAAGTGATGGGAGCTAAGTTCTCTCGCAAAAATCCCTCATGTAGTCATTGCTCAATTTCATCAAAAAATTCATACTCAATGTTGACTTCAGGATTTTGTATCTTCATTGCCATCATCATGAGATAGGTTGGCATCCTCTCTTCAACATTTATTCCAAGCACTTGGCACAAAGAAAAATAAGTTCTTTTAAAATATTCTTTGAAGTCTTCTATGGAAAATGGCTCAATTTGGGAGGGGGAGATAGGTATCCTCCTATTTTTTACACCCCTTTTCATGTGTAAAGGAAGTTCATCACTCTTGTGGGTTTTTCTAAATCTCCTATAATCCTTTTCACTTTTTTCCAAGTCAATCTTTGTGATAGCTTGCTTGTTTAACATAGAACACTCTATAGTTGCTTCTTTAGTCAACGCCACTAATGGTGAACCATCTGAAATTCTTATGTCTTGGTAGTTGAGTGATAATATTGTGCCAATACTTTAATAAAATCAACATCTACAAAGACATTTGGGACTATCAATTTGGCCAAATCTACGGCCCAACGATTCAAAACTAGAATCCTGTCATCCCTTTTTTCATAGAAGTACCAAAATAGATCCCACCCTAAGATAGGGATAATTGGGTCTCTACATCCATGGGATTTATCTCTAAACACCTTTTTGAATCCTTTATTTGGATAATTAGGTAACACATCTAAAATGGATTGTTGAGGGGACCTCTTCTCTCTTTTAGGAACTATGGACTCTTCCTTTTTACTCGCAAGTTGACTTCTTTTGGGTGGCATGATGAATAATTTACTCCTGATTGATTTCTTTAAGTGTCTACTTATAGAAGCAAATTCAGTTCTTATACATTTGCTACTGAGGGTTTTTGTGAACTTACCCAACGAAATAATAGTTGCAGAGTCTTCCCGCTTGAACTCCCTTGCCTCTGATACATTAAGTTGTGTGAATGATTGCTAAAATTTCATTGAGTCCCAAGTAATATTTTTTGTTGAGCTCAGTCACCTCACTATTAATGTCAATCCGTGCAAAATATTTTAGAATCTACCCATATTTCAAGTTTGAATACATACCTTTGATCTTGGGAAATTGAACGTTGTAATCATTAAATGCTTTGATAACTTGTACCATAGTACCGCTCTGTCATTTCAAGACTATTGTGGGGTAGTGTTAGCAATACTATTGTTGGTTTTTTTTAAGAACCAACCTGATCTTTTGAATTACCTATGGATTTTTCCATTTCTAATAGTTAGTAATCTAAAGGGATTGGCCAATGAACGAGTAAAAGATGCAAAAATTTCACTCCTGCACTTTTGGCTCTGTGAAACTTGGGAGGGTGATCCCATAATTTTTACTCAAGAATTCATGCAACTAATATTTAAATACATTGTAAACAACAGATAATTCTCATAAAACCACTCAAGATCGTAGTATATTGAAAAGGTCAACAACTCTTTTAGAAATGTACTACACTTGGAGCATGCAAACAGTGAAACTCAACATAACTACAATGGTAACTCATTTGAAAGTTTTGTAAATAAAGAGTGATTTATTGATGAATTGACCCATGAACTGAATTATGAATATTTTACTTAAACTAGTGTCTTATCCTAAACATGAAGTCAATATTAACTTATGCAACTTGATAAAAAAAAATTCACATAGAAACATATGTCTCAAAAGAAAACATTGCATTACCACATTCCCATATTACTTTCTCGGCCACCACTTCTTACAGATATCCTAGTACATAACTCATATGAATCAACAACTTCACTCAAGCACTTACACTAATTACTTGAATTAATTAGCAAGAATGAAATCATACATCCATTGGAAAATAATGGGGATGAACAAGACAATCCTTGATTATATTATTCATAACTCATAGAACACATACAAAGGAGAGAAAATGGCCATGAAATTAGCACCATTTTCCATTATATTTTCCATCTTATTATCAAAAGTACATACACAACTACAATCTCATAACTTAATACAAAACTTAAACTATGCTTTGTATTCCTTTTACAATTCACTGTGTCAATTGTAATACAACGAACCCCATTTTATGGCCTTGAATTCATTCTTATAGAAATGAAGGAGAAAAAAAGCATCAAGCTAGAAAGAACACATGTCATAATTCTATTGGACCAATGTAACATATATTCCCTTTGCAGTTACACTTGAACTCTCAGGTGGTGGGAATAAACATGAGACAAAAGTAATCCTCATTTTTTGCTGGAGATCTGGTCTCACCTTCAAAATGCATTTTTTTTTGTTACAAGAGCTTCAAAATATCTTCCATGTGCTCAAAAAGTGTTTCCACGAGCCAACCCTGTCAAAAAAATCTAAAAATCATGAAAAACAAATAAAGATATAAAACTGATTTATCCACATCAGCATTTATGCCACCATTTCCCACGTTGAGGAGAGAACAATATCTTTTGTAATAGTTTAATAAAAGCCTAATCTATACTATTTTTCAGGCTATGCATTGTCACTCTCCTGCCCATCATTCATCGTATCCATTACCATCCCCTTACAAGCTTACTCAGTATACTTTTCCAACCAGGTGATATACTCATCCTCAATTTTCTATTCTGCATCCAATAGTTTTTGCACCTTCACACTATGTTAAGTGTATCTAGCATCAATTAAGGCTCTGGCCTTCTTGAAAAAAGTATCCATTCTTGTTTCAATCTCCACCATTATATCAACATGTAGATTCAACATGGTGTAATCAACTATAGTCAATGTCATTCTAGTCGATGCGAGCATTTCTCCCAAATCATTCCTTCATTCATCAAATTTCTTTAGCTCACCTTTATGATTCAATATCTCAAGAATATGAAACTCCTCCATCTCTTTGAATTATTCTATCTTGTCTTGGAGCTGCACCCCTAGCTTCGCATGAAAATTTGTTATCTCATTCACTAGGTCAATAACTTATAATACTTCAGGGATTTTTGTAGGTGCCTCAGGGTCTTCATTCATTTTAGGCATAATTTCTTTTAAAGCACCTACTCTTGTACTCCATTTGCTCCATTCATTCTTGAAGGCTTCCTAAACCTGCGAATACCCTATGTTGGCTTCATGGATGCTCTTTTAGGTATCCCATACATCATCATCTCTATTGACCAATTTGGTCACTCTATGTTTCAATACATCCTCAAAAATGTCATTAGCCACCTTAACAGTTTCAATTTTGGCTTTCTTGACATTCTCCTTTTTTGTTTTTAGCTACTTATTCAAATCATTGATTCTCAAGGCCAAAGTCTCCCTATCTTGTGTAGACAAATTGAAGAAGAAGAGGATGGAAAAGAGATTGTACTCACTGACTGGCTAGCTAGAATAGGGGATCTCATCTTCTTCATATCATCCAAGGCCTTGTTATACTCCTTCACCAAGGAATCATACTTATTTTGAGAAATTTGTGTTGTGTCTACATTGAGAATTGTAGCATGAGTATTTAATTGAGTTGTCTAGATAAGTGTTATATATGTGGCCCTCTTCACCACCAAGGAACCCATGACCTCTTCAATAGGCGTAGCGACCTCATGCTTTCCAATATTGGGTTCCATGGACCAGATTGCAAGAGTATACAACTTCAGACTATATACATATCCAAACACCTTATTTTCAATCTACTCCTTAGATATTGAAGCCTAAGGATCTCTTCTTATTGCATCAAGTTCATTAGCTAAGGTGATAGTACACCCTGGTAATAACATTATTCCACTATCTGAGACAATTTTCCTAGCTTTAGCAAGAGTGATAGCTACTGTAGATACCAAAAATTGGTCTAGGCCTGCGAGTACACATTCGACATAATTTTCTATTATCCATGGTCATGATTAAATAATTTTTACTATTTAATTATCATTTCTAACACATATTTCCTCTATTAATTAAATACCCCTTTTAATTAATTCATTATGACTTTTATTCAACTTGATTAATTAAATAAATCATATTTATTTAATTGTGTCACTAATTAATTCCTCCTTCACAATTAAATAATTTATTATTTAATTACCCCCTTTATCATATTTCAACTATAATTAAATATTTATTATTAATTATTCAAATTTAACCTTTTCAACTATACTTAAATATTTATTATTTAATTATTCAATTCCACCTTGTCAACAATCAAATTAAATAAATTATCTTTATTTATTTAATTTAAATCTCTCATTTTCAAATGTTGAATTAAATTAACATTTAATTCATATTTATTAATTATTTATGTCACATTCTTCTATCAATCAGCTGACTAATCATTCACTCACCTTTTGACTCAATATCTATTTTTAAGTTCTCCATTTATCTCCGAATTCAATAGCTAATCATCTCTGCGAGAAGACTCACTATCACAACTAGTTATTTAACTAGTTCTAACTCATATGCATGATGTGTTTATTAATTAAATATCTTTATTTGATTAATTAACTCATGTTTTCAATTGAATGCATTATTCTTCGAGTTCTAACTTTGCCTTTGACATTCAAAGTTTATTTCTTCTATTTTTGAAGACTCTTAACTAAAGATTAAGATCTTGAACTCTTGTTCTTCCTTTTTTCGAACAGTCTTGACACAACATTAAGTTTTCATTCTAACTTAATCTTTATCCTGTAGTCTTTCCTGACTCATGTTCAAACTCACATTCTATCTAACACAGAACTCACATCGCATGACATTCATCAATCTCATCCGTCGATCTCTCTTTTGAATCTGAGCCGATCGTTCGAAAACCCAAAATCTATAAAATGGCCTGTCATTATCATTATTCCTCCTCCTGAAATCATACACTTTTGAGAAGAAACTTATCTTCAATATTTTTCAGACATTCAACACGGTTATGCTTGCATCAATACTAAAAATCTGAGGGCAAGAATACTAAAAAGGAAAAATGGAGAAGGACCATCGAGATAATTCGAAGGAGTGGATGCATATTCGGTGAGAGATTTCCAATTGATTTGTTTAGTTTAATTATGTTTACTTTCTTCATTCTTTGTTGTTTTGATTTAGATTATTTGTTAGTTTAGAATTGATCATTGTAATCTATGTAGATATTAGGATTAATTCCAAAAAATCTAGGCGAGTGCTTACGCAGACATCGAGACATATCACGAACCACTTCCCCCAATTTACGATGAATCCCCTGACTCGAGCAACAATGAATGGGATTCCCTTTCCTCTACCAGTACCATGAACCTAGCTACTCTATTTGGAGAACTTGACCTCATGATAAAATCCTTACCAAATTCATCTAGTCCCCATCATCAGAAATCCTTGTCCAAAGAAGAATGGCTTAAGCACTATTATTGGTAAACCCTTGAAAATGCATCTTGGGCACCTAGTGAACCATCTTCTGAAAACCTAGCTGTTGCAATAGTCCCACATCAAAGTTTACCTACCCCTAGGAAAAAGACTAAGAAGGAGTTAGTCCAAAACTTTTGTGACCATGTCAACCATTTGATATTCACCTTGTCAGCTTCCACCTTTGATAACTTCGATGATGACATGCCACTCATATATTTCGAACTTATCGATTGTGATCAACAAGGTACACCCATCTTAGATACATTTGAGAATAACAAAGCATTAGCTGAGTTCATGGGACTTCGAGAAGGCATACCTAGAGGGGATCATAAATCTGGTTTTACTATAGACTTGGATGAAAAAGCATATTTTGGGGAGTCTATTTACACCTCTAGTTGAAAAAATGAAAATAAAAAGAAAAAGACAATGAAAATAAAAGTGATGAGTCCCTAGGTGAAAACTATAAGGAGCCTTTGGATGAAGAAACAGTCAAAATAAATGATGTATCTGAGGGCGAAAACCTCTCTGAGGCACCCAAAGATAGAGGTTTAAATATTGTCCCTGTTGAACAAGAAAAGTCACTGATGCTAGTAGAAGAGTTTGTTGCAGTCAACATAGGTACAACAGAAAATCCTCGGATGGTATATTTTTCAGCTTCTTTAACAAAGACAAAATAAATTGAGTTTAAGGACATCTTTACGAAGAGACAGATAAACTTTGCATGGTCATATGCTGACATGCTTGGGCTAGATCCAGACCTAATATTGCACCATCTACCACTACAACCAAGTATAAAGCTAGTCAAATAGAAGTTAAGGGAAATGCATCCACAAATTGCTCTATTGGTCAAAGCAAAACTTAAGAAACTCTTGGATGTAGGATTTATAAGGACCATAGACTATGCAAACTGGATATCAAATCTTGTACCAGTGACTAAGCCAACTAGGGGAATTTGTACTTGTAGAGACTTTAGAGACATCAACAAGGCATTTCCTAAGGATGACTTCCCTTTTCCGAACATAGAAATGATAGTAGATCTTATAGTAGGATATGAGATGCTATCCCTCATGGATGGTTTCTCTAGATATAATTAAATCAAAATCGCAGCTGAAGACCAACACAAGATGGCTTTCACGTGTCCATGGGGCACATACTATTGGAATGTTATGCCTTTTGGCCTTAAGAACGTAGGAGCTACCTATCAATGAGCCATGACTACTATTTTCCATGACTTTATACATACTCTCATGGAAGATTATGTAGATAAAATTATAGCTAAATCAGAAACAAGGGCAGATCATTTGAAGGTTCTAGACAAGATATTCCAGAGGCTAGAGAATTACAACATTAGACTAAATCCGAAGAAATGTGTCTTAGGAGTGAAATTAGGGAAACTTCTAGGGTATATCATTTCTAGAAGAGGCATAGAAGTAAATCCAGAGAAGGTAAGAGCTATCATATAAATGCCTCCTCTAGTCAGCATAGGTCAACTAAGAACACTACAAGGAAGATTACAGTCTATCAGGCATTTCATTGTACAACTGGCAGATAAAATACACCCATTTCAACATCTACTCAAGAAAGGAGTACGATTTATGTGGACACCTAAATTTAAGGAAGCCTTCCAACAAATCAAGGATTATTTTCTCACTCCACCTATCTTAATGCCACCTACAAATGGAAAACCATTGATACTATACATTTCAACAACTTAATCGGCATTAGGGGCTCTTCTTGCCAAAAATGATGATCAAGTTCATGAAAGAGCTATTTATTACATTAGTCATACCTTAGTAGGATATGAATTAAATTACAGCAACATTGAACATGCATGTCTTGCGGAAGTCTTTGCTACTCAAAAACTTCGGCACTATATGCTCAATTGTCAAACAATGTTGGTTGCAAAGATTGATCCTCTCAAATATCTCCTAAGTAAGGCAGCATTAACAGGCCGATTGGCTAAATGGGTTATGATACTTAGTGAGTATGACATCCAATATGTGGAGAGGAAGGCTATAAAAGGATAGGTGATTGCAGATCAGTTAGGAGATGTACCCATGAAGGCAGATCATCCTTTAGTGGTAGATTTTCTTGATGAATTTCTCTTCTACATTGACATTAGAACTTAATGGAAATTATACTTTGATGGGTTGCATACAAATCATGGTTCAGGAGAAGGTATCCTATTTGTTACACCTCAAGGTGATATTATTCCTAAATCATTCAGGATTTCTTTCCCTTGTACCAACAACATAGCAGAGTATGAAGCCTTAGTGACATGACTAAGAATGGTAGCCCAATGGAAGATTAAGAGTTTACATGTTTTTGGCGATTCTCAGCTAGTAATCCAAAAAGTAAATGATGATTATGAGACTAAGGATGAGAAACTGGCTCCTTACAAACGCATGGCTAATAGTTTCAAGCAGTAATTCAAAGACATTACCTTTCAACAAATACCACGTATTCAGAACAGGGTTGCAAATGTTATGGCAACCATGGGGTCCTTATTGGATATTCCGAACAATGTGCCTAAGTTCGAGTTTTTGGTTGAATAGTTGTTGGTCCTCGCCTATGATGTCCCTGATACTATGATACCATCATCAGAGATACCCTGTATAGATGTACCTTAGATAATGCCCTAATGAGATGTCTCAATGCTGAAGAATCACAAATAAATTTATGAGTGGTGCACGAGGGTATATGTGGATCCCATTCGAGTGGTCCTACTTTAGCCTATAAGATTATGAGACTAGGTTATTATTGGCCTAGAATGGAGAAAGACTCATATATCTTTGTAAAGAAATGTAGACAGTGTCGTATAAATGGAGATTTGATAAGAGCACCAACATAGGAGCTTCATTTGATTACATCACCATGGACTTTCGCCCAATGGGGACTTCACCTCATAGGTAAGATACACCCTCCATCATCCAACGACCATAAATTCATCATAACTGACACCGGATACTTCACCAATTGAATTGAAGCTATTCCCCTGACCTACATTACCGGCTTGCAAATATCTAGGTTTATCCTAAACAATATCATTTTTTGGTATGGTGTACCCCAATCCATAATCACAGACAATGGACGCCCATTCAAGAACCAAGAAGTACACCATCTATGTGAAGAGTTCCATATCAAACATCATTTTTCCACTCCGTATTACCCACAAGGTAATGGCCAAGCTGAGGCATCTAATAAAACCATTGTTAGAATCCTAAAAAAGACTATCAATGACACTGGTCATGACTAGAACCTACAGCTTAATCCTGCCTTATGGGCTTACCGCACTAGCATCCGTACTACCATTGGCGCCACTCCATATTCATTAGTATTTGGGTCCAAAGCTATCTTACCTATTGAGGTTGAAATTCCTTCCCTGAGGGTTTCCTTGAAAGGTCACATTGATGATGAAGAATAACGTGTATCCAAATTACAAGAGCTAGAATTACTAGATGAATGAAGACATAAAGCACTAGACCATTTGCAAGCATATCATAATCGTCTTCATCATAGCTATAATAGGAGAGTTCTAAATAGACACTTTAACATTGGTGACCTAGTTTTAATGGAGAATCCTAAGAATCAAGCTAAATGAGAAAATCCAGGTAAGTTTGAACCTAATTGATTGGGGCCCTATATAGTCACAGAAGCTTTTGGTTCAAGAGCGTATCAACTCTCTAATCTTGAAGGGGAGCCACTTTTTTCACCCATCAACAGTCTTCATTTGAAGAGGTTCTATGTGTAGCTTCTGAGAATCAATGTCTTAATCTAGAAAATACAAAAAAAAATGAAAAAATGGTTACCTTGATGAAAACCTGGCAAACAGGAATCTTTGTAACACTAGAACAAAAAATAGTCAAGAGAAATAATTTGTCCAATAGTGAAAACCACTTCGGTGGTGCTATGGATAAGTACCATGGTGAAAACCTGGCAAATTGGCACCATGTGTAGTCAAACTCGCTCTTTCATCTACCATCATTCCAATCAGACTTTTTCACCATCAATCATAATAAACGGTTGTCTTATCCATTCCTTGCAACGATTGACATCAAAGTCCATTCCATCACATTTCCCCATTCCATCTCGTATGTCTTATTCCCAACCGGGGGTGAATCCTTGTTCTATGCCATGAGAACCTTGTACATAACATTTCACCATCGAAAATGTCCTGAAAAATCCCAAAAACATTAGAAAACTTCAAAAATCAAAAATCAAAAAAAAAATCAAAACATGTCAAAAAATACCAAAAACAGAGTCAAGTCAATCATGTTAAGTTAGTCATAAACATAGTCAAACTACGTTGCCTCTATGACTGGGACGTAGGAAAGGCCATCAATCGATGTGCCCCCGAGGCATTAGGTCTATCTATCTAGGTTTGTCATGTATCACACACATTGAAATCGTGACTCTTTGTACATTCAAAGTCATTGGTCGTGTCGAACTACGAGGTCTCTGCATGTACAACATAGGCAAGGATAATCAATCAATGAGTCCCTAAGACCACACTAGGTCAGTCCAATAGGGTTTATTGCATTCACTATCACACACGTTGCATATCATCGGCTTAAGTACATATCTTCAACCCTTTAGGGTATCATCTCATGTCATACACTATCAACACACACACTTTCAATCAATCAAGGAATCAAAACAAGTCATGCATTAACAAGGCAACAACATCTCAAAGTCATTAAGTCAATATCCAACACATTGTCAGAATGATCAACTTATGTCTTAAGCAAGATATGTATTTCTTGTCAATAGACATTGTCAAATTTTCATAGCCTCATGTTTCTTGTCACATCAATGTCATCAGGCTCCAACATCTTATACAGCACGTGTCTTTTTGAAACCAGGCTTTGTCATGCCTTATATAAATAGTCACTAGGTCGAAACCTGACTCAACGTCTTACGTGTTATGTGTCATCCCTTACATTACTCTATGTCAAACATCAAACAATCAAACAATCCTACAAGATCACGTTTTGGAAATAGTTTTATTTGGCTTTATGACTTTATATCTTATTTTGTCTTATCTTTTTTATCGATTTGTGAATTAGTCCGGTTACTAGCTTTCTCAAGGATGTCCCTTGAAGGATTTAGAGAAGCAAGGATGTCTCAGGACTCTTTTTCTTTGGCTGTTGTATGTCAACTATCTTTTTAACTTTGGATTTTGAGTCATGTTACTAGTTTCCTCAAGGATTTCCTATCAAGGATTTAGAGGAGCAATGACGTCTCATGACCCATCTTTTATTTGTTTGTTGTCTATGGTTTGTTTCGACAAAATAGCTGGGGCAATCTTGTCCTTAGTATAAGTTAAGACACTCCTCGTCTATGACTATTTGTTTTTCGTAGATGGATGACTTTGTGCACTATGGTCTATCTCATATCATGGTGTGTACTATCCATTTGTGTCATGTCCCACCCAATGATGATAAAAAAAAGAAAGCTTAGCATATATGGAAAAATATTGAAGATCACATGTTTATTCTCAATCAACCACCTTAATTGTTTCTTACTAACATTCTAAAATCATTCATGCTAACAATTATCTTTTCTGACATAATGATAGAGTCCTGTGACACAAAAAAAACATTAGATCATCTGTATAGACATACAAACTATAAGCATTTCACATAGTTGCATTGCATTTCAAACATATAGATAGTAACATTAACATTTTCATTGCATACATTCAAAATCATGACTAATAGGCATTTCATCATCATAAGATACATATTGATAACATCATATATAGCATAACATCCATCATCATATAGAATCAACATAATATCATAAACTGCATAAACTCATCACATATAGGAACATTCATTCATAATACATGTACATACATCATCTAGGAAACATAATTATAGAACACAACGCATCATCCATAAAATAGAACTGCATATCATATTAAAGCCACCAAAAATATTATATATATCGCTCAAAGTAATGTGTCACAGTACAATATCAGAAAGTATCCATAAATAAAATGAGCTCGTAGGCTCTCTGATCAAAATACAATGTCTACATATTAAAAAGTGTCACCGTGTCCCATTTCCAGTACTATCACATGGTGAAGGTGGAGGAAAAAGCCTCAAAGTTGCTCTTTGTGAGGTGGAAGGCCTCTCATATGGACCTATCTTTAGTGTTCCCACCACATCCTCTATACTATGAGTCCTAGTCTGACTCCTGCTCTGTGATTTGTGGCTGCAAACCTCTAAAAAGCTAGGAGCTCATCTCTCTGCTGGCACCACTGACTCATATAGATCCCTATAATAAGTAGCTCTCTTTATAGATCTAACTATCTCACATACCATACCATTAGATGAAGTTCCACTACATAGATGTCTGACCTCTACAAACTACTACTCTATCTCCTGTTGTCAGGCTATGGCCTGATCCCTCTCCATAAGTGCATTGTCTCTCTCTACACAAGAACTATCTCTCTCTACATGAGTACTATCTCTCTCTGTGAATGCACTATCTCTCTCTATCTGCATGGCATCAAGCTCTATTGTCAATAGTCTCAGTATCTCCTCCAAAGCCTCCCTATCACCATCCCTAGGGGCATCATCTTCCCATCTCCCCTCCACAATTTGATCTCTGAGCTCTCTCTCCTGCTCCTCCATCGGTGCCTCCTCCTCAACATCATCCTCCCCATACCTTGCTAGAATCCCAAGAGCATCAATATCCATATCCGCCTCCTCATCCTTTGTAATATCCTCTCCCCCAATATCCACATCAATTTCCTCCTTGACAACATGCTCATCTCCAACCTGTGCATCAGCTCCACCTCCGATGTCCAATATAAGTGCATCCTCTACCACTACCTCTCGGATAGGTGAAAGTCCACCTACCCGACCCCCTCTTTATCCTCTCCATCCTCATCTACTACCTCTGCCACCACCCCCTCCTTTGCCATCATCCCCACCACCCCTCCCTCCAACTCTACCACCTCTACCTCTTTGTTGTCCTCTCGGCCTTGTGCCTCGTCTCTCAACTGGTGTCGGCTGATCCGGATATGTGTAAGGAATCAGACGATGCTCTGCCCACCATGTGTCATATGCAACTATAGTCCCTAGATCTACAAATCCATCTCTCCATCCCTACTATGCTGTCTATAAGGCCAGTATCTCTGCCTCTATCATCGCTACTGGAATCATGGGTCCCTAGTGTGGAACCTCTTTGGATGATCGAGAAAACTCTGCTCTACCTTGAGGCTCATCCTGAACCTCTTCAAACTGTCTCAAAACTCGCTCTAGCAAGTGCCTCTCTATGATGTGCATGCTCGAAATAATCCTCCCAATCAAGTATTGTGTTTGTCTGCAATATGGAAAATGTCTATCCTCATCAGACCACTCCTCACAATCCATGTATGGTCTCCAAGTGAACCGATCTAAAATATCAAGTGCATGTCTCCAATATCCAGTATCTCCCACATGACTCTAAGTGATGTTTCCCGTGTATCGGAAAACATACGGAGATCTCGCCCGTCACTCTGCAGTAACCGAAGGGTGAAAAATAGCTATCCTCTCCCATGCCCAAACCATCAGGAGAGTGGTCCCACAACTCATCGACTGTGCATCCCTATATGCAATATCATGTAAATGGAAATATAACATCCCTAATAGACACGGACCCCAGGCACACAAGGTCTCTCTCTCTAACATACCCACCAACATCTCTTCCCATCCAGCAGGAAAACCATGACCCTGTCGATCTGGTAATACTATCCCACCTATCAGTATACATAGTATACAGTCAATCCTATCGTATCTATCTACCAACACCGACCATCTGATCTCATAATGCTCAATGTCGAGCCTAATAATATCATCCACTTGATAGAATCTAGCTAGCTCCATCAATCCACGTTGGGTATCGTACATCACCCGCTCTCCTATGATTGGCAGTCTAAGTATCTTGTACACATCCTCCAATGTGACAATCACCTCCCCAGTCGGCATATGAAATGATGATGTCTCGGAGTGGCATCGCTCACACAATGCTGTGAGCATCCCTCTGTTTGCCCGAATAGCAGGCATCGAAAGACAATGACATAGCCCAAGTGTCCACAAAAGCCATATCTATGCACTAGTCAGATGATCTCTCAGATCAAAGGTGTCCAAACGTGTCTCCCAAGTATAAATAGGATCTAATATAACTTGCATATCAACCATGCTATTAGGATTTTCAAAGGTTTTTCCTTAGAATTTTTTTTCCAAAACTTTGCCAACCACATGTAGCTCACTATGACAAATGTGGCTCATTGTGATAGATGCGGTGCATTTATACAAATTCGTTGCAAGACAAGGCATTGTCGTTGCATATTCCATATGTGTTGCACATCACCAACCAAAATTTCTACCTATTGCAAATGCGGTGCAAAAGAGAAAATGTGGTGCATTTCCTCTAACCTGTCTATCTGCTACATATGCGGTTCACAAATGCATATGTGGTTCACTAACCTACATGCGTTTATGCTAGATGCAGATGCGTTCCATAAGTACATATGTGGAGAATTTTATAACAAATGAGTTTAATGACTAAAATGCCTATCCTAGCCTAGACGTGTTTTCACATATGTGTCATTCCGCAGTCAAATGCAGTGCATACGATGACATATGCATTGATTCTAAAAGACCGCATATGCTAATTAACTTTTCAAGGCCTAAATCTATGTGAAAAATAAAAATTCAAAGGCTCATTTTTGGGTACATACCGGTGGTCCTACGTTAGCTGGCCGCCTAAAGGTCCGGATCCGATATACTCGATGCGCAACATAGGGAATGGGAGCCATCTTCATCCACTTGTCAGAGCAAAATCTCAGTTCTTCTAACTCCTTTGGGCACAAATGAATTGGTTTTCAACCTATTCTTATTTATAGCTAGGGTTTGGGTGGAATTTCTTCTAACCTATTCTATTGGCCACTTAACCTTCCAACTTCAAATGACCCGTGCACATCCGTAACATCTCTAAATTCAATTCCGTCAATTCCATAGCATTTTTGGTCATCAAATTGACTTATCGGGAATATTTCTTGAATTCTTTTAAAACTTTTCAAAAATTTGTCAATTTTCCCGAGGGGGCATACCCTAACCTATTTCATGCTGGGGCATGATTGGGGCATATTTTCTTTGACACAACGCCAAAACAACATTGTATCAAAGAGGGGCAAACTGTAGATACCGAAAATTGGTCTAGGCCTACAAGTACACATTCGACATAATTTTCTATTATCCATGGTCATGATTAAATAATGTTTATTATTTAATTGTCCTTTCTAACACATATTTCCTCTATTAATTAAATACCCCTTTTAATTAATTCATTATGACTTTTATTCAACTTGATTAATTAAATAAATCATATTTATTTAATTATGTTGCTAATTATTTCCTCCTTCACAATTAAATAATTTATTATTTAATTACCCCCTTTATCATATTTCAACTATAATTAAATATTTATTATTTAATTATTCAATTCCACCTGTTCAATAGTCAAATTAAATAAATTATCTTAATTTATTTAATTTAAATCTCTCATTTTTGAATGTTGAATTAAATTAACATTTAATTCATATTTATTAGTTATTTATGTCACATTCTTCTATCAATCTATTGACTAATCATTCACTCACCTTTTGACTCAAGATCTATTTTTAAGTTCTCCAGTTATCTCTGAATTCAACAGCTGAACATCTCTGTGAGAAGACTCTCTGTCACAACTAGTCAGTTAACTAGTTCTAACTCATATGCATGATGTGTTTATTAATTAAATATCTTTATTTAATTAATTAACTCATGTTTGCATTCAAATGCATTATTTTTCGAGTTCTAACTTTGTCTTTAACATTCAAAGTCTATTTCTTCTATTTTCGAAGACTCTTAACTAAAGAATAAGATCTTGAACTCTTGTTCTTCCTATTTTCAAACAATCTTGACACAAGATTAAGTTGTCATTCTAACTTAATCTTTATCCTGTAGTCTTTCCTGACTCATGTTCAAACTCATGTTCTATCTGACACAAAACTCACATCAATGACATTCATCAATCTCATCTGTCGATCTCTCTTTTGAATCTGAGTCGATCGTTCGAAAACCCAAAATCTATAAAATGGCCTGTCATTATCATTATTCCTCCTCTTGAAATCATACACTTTTGAGAAGAAACTTATCTTCGATATTTTGCTTAAACATTCAACACAGTTATGCTTGCATCAATACTGAAAATTTGAGGGCAAGAATACTGAAAAGGAAAAATTGAGAAGGACAATCAAGATAACTCAAAGGAGTGGACACATATTCGGTGAGAGCTTTCCAATTGATTTTTTTAGTTTAATTATGTTTACTTTCTTCATTCTTTTTTGTTTTGATTTAGATTATTTGTTAGTTTAGAATTGATCATTGTAATCTTTGTAGCTATTAGCATTAATTCTAGAAAATCTAGGTCTTACAACTACAACCTTAGCCATGATATTTTCTTCATATGTCTTCTCGGCCTCTTCCTATTGAGAAGGTTTAACACTAGCTCGTGCTTGTTCAAGCCTCTCCTTTATTTTTTTCTTCTTTTTTGAACCATGAATTCCTTGAATTCCTTAGATTGCATAAACTACTCATCTGCAAGAAATTCATTACAATCCTTAATTCTAGGATCAACATCATACTGTCATTGGATAATCCTATCTTGGAGAACTTCTGAATCAAGAGTATCTTCAATATTAGGGGGAGGTAATTTCTTCTCCACCTCCCCATCATCAAGCACATGTTCATCCATTTGTTCTACCTCAATTACTTGGACGCCCTCTTCTTGCAAATTTGTAGTCTGCTCTAGAATATCCATAGCCTAAGGTTGTTGTTCCAAGAGAGCTTGTGCTCTCTCAGTAGCCTCCTTCACCTTTGCCTTGAAATCACCATTCTGGTAATCCCTTAGCTTTATAAAATCTCTTTCAAAAGGATTTTCAATTACATCTTATGGACTTACATAGAAATAATTCCTCTTCATAATGTTCTCTTCAATATCCATTATGAATGTCCATTCCCTCTTTCTAGATATAATAACCTCATCACTAGTTAAGTTTCTCAACATATCATCTATGTACAAGAAATGGTGATAGATCCCTAATAAATTTTTCTCCCTTCTCTATACACAAACAAAACCCTCCGGGTCAAAAACCCTAACCTCATTAGTAGGTAGCTTGAGATTTTTCACCATGATTCCAAATTTTTCATACCCCTCAGGGGCAGCAACTTTAAATTAGGCAAAAGAACATTAGGGATTTACCACAATAACCTTCCTTGGCTTTTTAAATAATTCAAAATCCATAAAATAAATATACCACATCAAATCCATGAATGCCAATCAGTCAGAGAAGTACAAGGGCAAGTGGTGTGGTGCTAACTTAGATCCATAAGCCCTGATCATAGTATACTTTGAGTGCAAAAACCAATCCGCCTAGTTATGCTATCTATGTAATCCTGCCACCTCCTTTGGGCACATAATGTTTCTAATTGTTGGAGAAAGCCTGTGAATAGGAGCCACACCCAAAATCTCCAAGATACCAAAATTTATGACATTAGCAAACACCAAATAACTAGAATTGGGACAATCCTGGTCCCAAATATGTGTCCACATTTGGATAGGAAAAACATTATTTCCATTGTCCCTCAGTCTCAATTTCAACTTCCTTTTCTAATTATAATCACCTTCAAATAGAAGCATATGCATTAGCAAATAATAATGTGGAAAATGTAGAGGGAGAACCTCCTTCAAATTGATGAAGTCTTGATGCATTTTTTCCACAACAAATGCAAAATAATCAAAACTAGTGTTTTGATTATGGCCCTGTATATTTGATGCCATTGCCAATAGTTCAAGAGATATCCTTGCCTCAAAACTACGAGCCATAACTTGATTCAAGCAATAATATTTATTCTTGAAATAATCCACAAATTCTTCACATTCAAAGGGCTCAATATCTTTATGGAGAAATCTCTCCTTTCTTTTTCTATGCCGAACAAGCAATTTATTTCTATATGAGAATTTGTTATGCTCATATTTAGCATATAGATCTGCACACTTTATTTTTATAGTGTGATTTAGATTTAACCCAAATATCTACACAATCTTATACTTTGTCACTTCAAGGACTACATCTCCATTTTCATTCTTGATTTTTCTATCTGTGGGATCATAATGCTTGGCGAACTCCATCATTACATCCACCTCCATAAACACATTAGGTACCACCAAAATCCCAAGGTTGAGCCCCCATATGTAACATGTCGACCTCTTAGAATTCCTCCTATTTAAAGTATATAAGAACAACTACCACCCACTCTAAGGCTGAGCCAACTCTCTAATTTAACCAACATCATCAATCAATCTACTCATCATAACAATTTGGCCTGTAGGTCTCTTGCCAATTTTTGACTAGCCCTCTTTTATATTCTCAGAGGCACCTTCCATGAATCTCTTTTGGGTTTTCTTTGCACTCCTCGACATTGTGAA
This sequence comes from Sequoiadendron giganteum, assembly GCA_007115665.2. Taxonomy (NCBI): domain Eukaryota; kingdom Viridiplantae; phylum Streptophyta; class Pinopsida; order Cupressales; family Cupressaceae; genus Sequoiadendron; species Sequoiadendron giganteum. The sequence continues at coordinate 332,634,513 of CM021104.1, read as the reverse complement.
TTTTGTAGGGGTAATTGGCTTAGGGCTTGACACTATAGGTGGATCTAGCTTAACCATAGATGAAACATCCTGGTTTTTTAGCCTTTTTAACTCTTTTCTAGTTTTGTTTTCTCTTTGGCCTAATGTTGGATTCACTGAGCTTTGGTTCACTCATTTTTACAATATGGAGGGAATAGGGTTTATAGTTTTCTTGATCAAAAAGACCTACCCAGTTTTCTCAAAACCTAAGCCATAATTTATAGAGCATAATACTCCCAAACCTTACAGTATTTGTCACCCCAATTGAGGATGCTTAAATGAAAAAATTGTAAGCAAGAAATCTCCCAAATTCCCTACTACTATTCAGAATAAAACAATTTAGTACTTTTAACAGGAAAAGATACACCAATTTGCTTACCTAGGTGAATAGATGATACCAATGCTGCTTTAATTTATTTGTTGAAGTTCTCCAAACCTTTTCTCCAGCTTCTTTTTTTCTTCTCTGCTCCTTAGCAGTTCCAAATGTTTAAGAAACAATCTAGACACCTTCTTTATGGTCAAGAAAATGGAATGCATCACCATTAATGTTTGATAGAAAGCTCGTGCGAGCAAACTGACACTTAGTCGTTCATATTTGAACCTTGGTCATTGATCATTTTGTTTTAAAACCTCATCAATGGTTCTCCTCCCACCTCACTACTTTCTTCAATGCCTTAAATGATGTCCTCAAGATGTTTCCATGTTATCTTTCACTTAGTATCCATCGCTTATCGCTAATACATTTCACCTTCCGCAAGTCCTATCAGCGATGTGAGTGCCCATGCGATGAGATCTCAACCATTAAATTTAAGGCCCATCCTTGATCACGTTCCCTTTCCATCACACATTGTTGATTCATGCTTTGAATTCTAGATCACATTAGCGACAGGAGATAAGGCGATAGAACAAGATTAAGACACATGCACATGCATGAAAATTAAAGGCACAAGATACATCGCTCACAAGAGTAATTCAAATCAATGAATGAAAGTTTGAACAAAAGACCTCATCGCTCATCGCTATTTTGAAACTCAAATCTTGGAATGAATCTATGATGAGCGATAGGAGAAAATAAAAAGAGAACCAAGGCTCGTCACACATTGCTAATTCATATTATAAAACTCATGAACAATTAGCGATGAAGGAGATTCCCGTGATAACACAAAGAACAGATGTATCATGCATCGCTAATACAACACCGAACATTCAAAACCTATCCGCTATGTGTGAAACAAAATAAATGCCACTCATTGCACATTTTTGATTCAAATTTTCATTCAGAAAACTATCTGCAATGAGCGATAAAGGAGACGGTAAATGAGACTTAAGTGAAGAAATTTAGCACATGCCCATAAGTTGTTTTGAAAAGGGGAACTACCTAGGAAAATGTATAAAATGGCCTCAAAAGAATTTTAAACACATTTTTTTAAAGGATGTAAATGCCAAATAAGATCAACTGCTCAACCTTATAAAATAGAACATGAATTTTAGACCTAGGCATGAGGGGCCAACAATTTCACAAGCTCAATGACATAAGATGTTTTAAAATGATCGAAGATGGGAAATAGAATGTCAACGATGAATTAGATATTTGGAAAGGATGTGATCTTGAGGGTTACTTTAGGAAGGATCTTAGGTAACGTAAAACCCTAGAACAATGACAATAAGAAAAACCCTAAGCCCCTAGGATGGATTCAACAAAAAATTTACCAGATGATAAATGGAACCAAAAATAGAATTCAAAGGGTTCCATCAACTACCACCCCACACACACCCCTTTGGACTCCCATGGTATAGTGGGTTAATTCTAGCAGTTGAGTGACTGTTCATAGCCATATCGCTCTGTCATATCAAGACCATTGCGGGGTAGTGGTATGGTAGGGTTAGCAGTACTGCCACCCCACACACACCCCTTTGGACTCGCATAGGACAATGGGTTAATTCTAGTGGTTGATTTATTGTTCACCACCATACCGCAATGTCATTGTTTACCCCTTGCAGGGTTGTCGTTTACTTTAGTTGTTAACATGTTCTCACTGCCACCCCGCGGTATTCATATTTGGTTGTTGTGGTATTGTGGTAAGCATTTGTACATTGACCTATATGTCCTACCATCCTGTACATACCTCTATTGACTGCTAGGTAAGTGCAAAAATATGGGGGGCCAAAAAAGGGGCTTAAGTGGCCATTTTTTTTTTTTAAATCAATAAATATTGACCTTGGACGTGAAATTGAGGATAGTTACACTTGAAATTTTGAGATTCAACAAAAACAAAGATCATAGTGCTCTGAGTCTACTTTCTAATCTACTATTTTTTTTTTTAAATGGTTGAGATTAAGGGGTTCAAAAGAGGGGACCACATAAATTGGTGTTGTTTTTGTCAGAAAAACATAACATAGCAAATTTTGTGTGTACTTAGCTTGATGAACTTTTATTTAGTATTTTTAAAATCATTTCGGTGAGAAATTAGCTAACAGTATATAGTTTATGCTTAATTTTTCTAATAATTTTTTAATGAATTTAATTTTTTACTAATTTTCAAAGTGGACACTTCCTGAAAAATAGAATTTTGGTCATGCTACCCCTATAAATTTTGGAAACTAATTGAAAATTATTATTATTATTTTTTAATATGTGTAGGATGGATTCTAGTTTCTAAAAATGTAATTTATTTAAAATTTTGATTGAATGGTTAATTTATAACAAAAAAAACACCAAACATTGATTTTTTCCAAAAAACAGGCACACAAACAAAATAAATTATAGATCAAAGGCTTAACATTGTCAAAATGTGAAAAAAATTACATCATTATATAGCTAAGAGAGAGCCTAACATTACCTAGGTGTTCGATTTGTTTGAACTTGAAACACGTGCAAACTTGACAGTGAGCACAAACGAGATTATTTGAAATTTTGTAGAATATGCAAAAATACGTCTTTGGACATTGTGAAGGTCCTCAAAGCCTTTGGGTTGGAAATAGAAAGCAAATCCAAGACAAAGGCTTGGGGATTCCCAAAGCAAGAGAAAAACTAAGCACATTATAAGGCACTTGAATTATTTGAATGCATTGACAAAATGTGCCCGTGAATTATAATGCGCTCATGTTTTGTGAATGCATTGACAAAACATGAGCACTATATAACACACTCATGTTTTGGTCTACATTGAATTTATTTTTTTTCTCTTTTTTTTTTCTTCTTGTTATCTTTTATGGAAACTATATACATGAAATATAACTTAAAGTATAAGAAAGTAAGCGTGCATATATAAATGTCAAATTATACTTTCTTATACTTTAAGTTATATTTCATGTATATAGTTTCAGGATGTTTGAGAGTGGTTTTGGATCTCTAGGAGTTATAATGCAAATTCTAGTTTTTGGAAGATCTCAAAAATTTTAGACAATCAAATTTCAGTAATCAGCATGTCAAATTTCAGTATTCATGAGATCAAATTTAGTAATCAACAAGTTTTATTATTTCTCTCTCTAACTCACTCATTTTTTATCCCTTACACACACACTCTCTCTCTCTCTCTCTCCTTTTCTCTAATTATCTATCACACTTCTCTCTCACTCCCTCCCTCCTTCCCTCTCTACTTATCTTTATCTCCCTCCCTCCCTCTCCCTATCTTTCTCTCTACTTATCTCTATCTCTCCTCTCTCTCTCTACCTACCTCTCCTTCCATCACTCCCTACCACTCTCTCTATTTCTCTCTATCTCACCTCTCTCTCACCTCCCTCTCTATCCCTCAATACTTCTTGCTCCCTCTCTTCTTCCCTATCTACTCTATATCTCCCAATCCCTCTCTCTACCTACCTTTGCATCTATCATGCCCTACCACTCTCTCTCTACACCTCTCTATATCACCTTTCTCTCCCTCCCTACCTCTCCCTCCCTACATCATTCCCTCTCTACTTCTCTATATCTCTCCTCTCTCTACCTCTCCTTCCCTCTCTACTTATCTTTATCTCCTCTCTCCCTCTCTCTACCTACCTCTCCTTCCATCACTCTCTATTTCTCTCTATCTCACATCTCTCTCCATCACTACATCTCCATCCCTCTCTCCCTCCCTCTCTACTTATCTATATCTCCCCTCTCCCTCTCTACCTACCTCTCCATCCAACACAACCTTCCACTCTCTCTCTCTATTACTCTCTATTTCACCTCCCACTCTCTCCATCCATACCTCTCCCTCTCCTTCACTCTCTACTCTCTATCTCCCTAATCCCTCTATGCGTAGCTCTCCATCCATCACTCCCTACCACTCTCTACACCTCTCTATCTCACTTATCTCCCTCCCTCCCTATTCCCTTTCTAATTTTCTCTCTCTACCTCTCCTTCCCTCTCTAATTATCTTTATCTCTCTCTATTTCTATCTCACTATATGTCTCCCTCCCTACCTTTTCCCCTATCTACTCTCTATATCTCCTCTCCCTCCCTCTACCTCTCTCTCACTCTCTCTCCCTCCTCCCTCACCCTATTTCTCTATCACTCTCTCCTCTCTATCTCACCATTCTTTCTTTTCCTCTCTATAACTCTCTCCTTCTCTTTGTATATCACCATTCTCCATCTACTTATCTTTATCTCACCTATCCCTCTTTACCTCTCCCTTCCTCCCCTCTCTCTCCCATCCTCCTTCCTTCCCTCTATCTCTATCTCTCTCTACTTCTCTCTATCTCACCCATCCCTCCATCACTCCCTACCACACTCTCTCTATTGCTCTCCAACTCTCTCTCTCTCACCTCCCTCTCCTTCCCTCCATAACTCTCCCTCCATCTTCCATTCCTTATCTACTCTTTATCTCTCATGTCTCTCTACCTCTCCTTCCCTCTCTACTTATCTTTATCTCCCATTTCCCTCCCAACCTCTCTCTCTCTCTCTCTCCCTAATCCCTCCCTCCGCCCTCTTTCTCTCTCCCCCTCTGAGGGTTGAGGGTGTAAGGTTTAGTTTTTAAGGTATAGGGTTGAGGTTATAGGGTTAAGTGTATAGGGTATATGGATATGGGTTTACGATATTAGGTATAAATTTGAGGGAATAGAGTTGAGGGATAGTGTTCAGGGTTGAGGGTATAAGGTTAAGTGTATAGGTTATATGGATTAAGGTTTAGGATATTGGATATATGGTTGAGGGTATTGGGTTGAGGATATTAGGTTTAGGTTTGAGGTTTTATGGTTTAGGATTTATGTATAAGTTTGAGGGTTGAGGGTTGAGGTATAATATTCAGGGATGAGGGTATAAGGTTAAGTGTATAGGGTATAGGGATTAGGGTTTAGGATATTATTTATAGGGTTTATGGTGAAGGTTTTAGGGTATAAGGTATACGGTTAAGTATTTAGAGTGCAGGGTTAACCATTTAAGTATAGGGGTGAGGTATAATGTTTAGGTTTTAAGGTATAAGGTTGAGGGTATAGGCTATAGGGATGAGGGTTGAGGGTGTAGGGTTTAGGGTTTAAGGTATAGGGTTGAGGGATAGTGTCCAAGGTTGAGGGTATAGGGCTAAGTGTATAGGGTATAGGGATTAGGTTTTAGAATATTGGGTATAGGTTTGAGGGTATTGGGTTTAGGATTGAGGGTTTAGGGTACAAGGTTGAATGTATGGTTTAGGTTTTAAGTATACGGTTGACGAATGATGTTCATAGTTTAGGTTATAAGGTTAAGCGTATCGGGTATAGGGATGAGGATTGAAGGTGTAGGGTTTAAGGTTTAATGTATAGGGTTGAGGTTTGAGGTATAGTGTTTAGGGTTGAGGGTATAGGGTTAAGTGTATAGGGTATATGGATTAAGATTTAGGATATTGGGTATAGGGTTGAGGGTATTGGGTTTAGGGTTGAGGGTTTAGGGTTTAGAGTTTAAGGTTTAGGGTACAAGGTTTAATGTAGGGTTTAGGGTTTAATTATAGGGTTAAAGGTTGATGGATAATGTTTAGGGTTCAGGGTATAAGCTTTAGGTATAGGGTATAGGGATGAGGGTTAAGGGTGTATGGTTTAGGATTTAAGGTATATGCTTGAGGTTTGAGGGATAATGTTTAGGGTTTCAAGGGTATAAAGTTAAGTGCATAAGGTAAAGGGATTAGGGTTTAGGATATTGGTTATAGGGTTGAAGGTAATAGGTTTAGGGATTAGGGTGTAGGGTACAAGGTTGAATGTAGGGTTTAGGGTTTAAGTATAGGGTATAGGTTATAGGGATGAGGGATGGGGGTTTAGGGTTGCGGGTTTAAGGTATAGGTTGAAGGTTGAGGGATAGTGTTCATGGTTGAGGGTATAGGGTTAAGTGTATAGGGTATAGGGATAAGGTTTAGGATATTCAATATAGGGTTGAGGGTATTGGGTTTAGGGTTGAGGGTTTAGGTTACAAGGTTTAATGTAAGGTTGATGGTTTAGTTATAGGGTTGAGGATTGAGGGTTGAGGGTATAAGGTTAAAGTGAATAGAGTATAGGGATTATGGTTTAGGATATTTGGTATAAGATTTAGGGTGTAGAATTTAGGGTATAAGGTATAGGGTTAATGGTTGAGAGTTTAGGGTTTAGGGTTTAAGTATAGGGTTAAGGGATAATGTTCAAGGCTTAAGGTATAAGGTTAAGGGTATAGGGTATAGGGATAAGGGTTGAAGGTGTAGTATTCAGGGTTTAAGGTATAGGTTTGAGGTTTGAGTGATAGTGTTCAGGGTCGAGGGTATAGGGTTAAGTATATAGGGTATAGGAATTAGGGTTAAGGATATTCGGTATAGGTTTTAGGGATTAGGGTTTAGGATATTTGGTATAGGGTTGAGGGTTTAGGTTACAAGGTTGAATGTAGGGTTCAAAGTTTAACTATAGGGTTGAGGGTATAAGGTTAAGTGTATTACGTATAGGAATTAGAGAGGGATAGAGGGAGGGAGGGGGAGAGAGGTGAGATAGAGAGAGAGGAGGGAGGGAGGAAGAGAGATTAGAGTTAAGTGTATAGGGTATAGGGATGAGGGTTGAGGGTGTATGGTTTATGTTTTAAGGTATAGGTTTGAAGGTATAAGGTTAAGTTTATAGGGTAAAGGGATTAGGGTTTAGGATACTAGGTATAGGGTTGAGGGTATTGGGTTTATGGTTGAGGGTTTAGGGTTTAGGGTTTAGGTATAAGGTTTAGGGTTGAGGGTTGATAGTTGAGGGATAATGTTTATGGTTTAGGGTATAAGATTGAGGCATTGGGTATTGGGTTTAGGATAGAGGATTTAGGGTTTAGGGTTTAGGGTTTAGGTTACAATGTTGAATGTAGGGTTTAGAGTTTAATTATAGGGTTGAGGGATAATGTTCAGGGTTTAGATTATAAGGTTGAGGGTATAGGGTATATAGATGGGGGTTGAAGGTGTATGGTTTAGGGTTTAAAGTATAAAGTTGAGGGTTGAGGGATAGTGTTCAATGTTGAGGGTATAGGGTTAACTGTATAGTATATAGGGATTAGGGTTTAGGATATTGTGTATAGGGTTTAGGGTTGAGGGTTTTGGGTTTAGGGTAAAAGGTTGAATGTAGGGTTTAGAGTTGAGGGTATAAGCTTCAGGTATAGGGTATAGGGATGAGGGTGTAGGGTGTAGGGTTTAAGTTATAGGGTTGAGGTTTGAAGGATAATGTTTAGGGTTGAGGGTATATGGTTAAGTGTATAGGGTAAATGGATTGAGGTTTATGATATTGTGCATTGGGTTTAGGTTGTACAATTTAGGGTATAAGGTATAGGGTTAAGGTTTGAGAGTGTAGGGTTTACCGTTTAAGTATAGGGTTGAGGAATAATGTTTGGGGTTTAGGGTATAAGGTTGAAACTATAGGGTATAGGGATGAGAGTTGAGGGTGTAGGGTTTATGGTTTATGGTATAGGGTTAAGGGTTGATGGATAGTGTTAAAGGTTGAGGTATAAGGTTAAGTGTATAGGGTATAGGGATTATGGTTTAGAATATTTGGTATAGGGTTGAGGGCATTTATTTTAGGATTGAGGGTTTAGGGTTTAGGGTTTAATTTTTAGGGTACAAGGTTGAATGTAGGGTTTATAGTTTAAGTATAGGGTTGAGGGATAATGTTAAAGTTTTAGGGTTTAGGGATAGGGTTTAAGGCATAGTGTCGAGGGTAGAGGGTTTATGGTTGAAGGTTTAAGGGCTTAGGGTTGAGGATTTAGGGTTGAGGGTTAAGGGATTAGGGTTTAAGGGTTTAACACATAGGGTTGAGGGATTAGGGTTGGGAGGGAAAGACTTCAGAGAGGGGGAGGGGGTTGGAGAGAGAGAGTTCTCTAGTTACAGTGGGAGGGAGAGACTTGAGAGAGGGAGAGGGGGAGAGAGAACTGAGAGATAGGAGAGAGAGAGAGAGAGAGAGAGAGAGAAAGAGAGAGAGAGGAGAGAGAGAGAGAGAGAGAGAGAGGTGAGGGAGGAGAATAGAGAGAGAGAGTCTCTAGTTAGGTGGAGGAGGGTGGGATAGAGAGACTTGAGAGACAAGGAGAGAGAGAGCTGAGAGAGGGAGAAGGGGTGGGAGGGGGAGAGAGATATATAGTGGGAGGGAGGGAGAGAGATATAGAGAGAGAGGGTGTGAGGGAGAGGCCTGGGAGAGAGAGACTTGAGAGAGGGGGGCTGGGAGGGAGAGACCTTAGAGAGAGTGTGTGTGTTCTCTAATTAGGGTGTGAGGGAGAGACTTGAGAGAGGGAGAGGGTGGAGAGGAGAGAGTTCTAGCTAGGGTGGGAGGAGGACCTGGAGAGAGGGAGAGGGGGTGGAGGGGAGAGAGGAGAGATGGAGTGGGAGAGAGATAGAGGGAGTGAGAGAGAGAAAGGAGGGAGGGAGAGAGAGAGAGAGAGCTCTATTTAGGGTGGGAGGGAGAGACCAGAGAGAGGGAGAGGGGATGTGAGGGAGAGACCTAGGAGAGAGGGAGAGAGAGGGAGGGGGAGAGAGAGAGAGAGAGAGAGAGAGAGAGAGAGAGGGGTGAGGGGGTGTAATAGAGAGAGGGTGAGGGAGTGTGAGGGATAAACTTGAGAGAGAGAGTTCTTTAGTTAGGGTGGGAGGAAGAGACTTGAGAGAGGAGACCTTATTTATTGGACCCACTTTTTCAAATAGGCCTCTACATTGCCAATTTCAGCAAATTGCAAACCTAACTTGGCATGTTTTAAAAAATGGGTCCAAGAAATGGGTCTCCCAGTGATGTAAATTGTCGTGAGACCCCATTTCTTAGACCCATTTTTAAAATAGACCACTACGTTCCAGGGGGTGTGAGGGAGAGAGGGGGAGAGATGGAGTGGGAGAGAGATAGAGGGAGTGAGAGAGAGAAAGGAGGGAGGGAGAGAGAGAGAGAGAGCTCTATTTAGGGTGGGAGGGAGAGACCAGAGAGAGGGAGAGGGGATGTGAGGGAGAGACCTAGAGAGAGAGGAGAGAGAGAGGTGAGGGGGTGAGAGAGAGAGGGAGTGTGAGGGATAAACTTGAGAGAGAGAGTTCTTTAGTTAGGGTGGGAGGAAGAGACTTGAGAGAGGAAACCTTATTTATTGGACCCACTTTTTCAAATAGGCCTCTACATTGCCAATTTCAGCAAATTGCAAACCTAACTTGGCATGTTTTAAAAAATGGGTCCAAGAAATGGGTCTCCCAGTGATGTAAATTGTCGTGAGACCCCATTTTTTAAATAGACCACTACGTTCCCAATTTCAATGAATTGGCAAGCTAGTGGGCCCACTAGCTTGCTAATTCGATAAATTTGGAAACCTAACTTGGCCTGTTTGAAAAAATGGGTCCAAGAAATGGGGTCTCCTGATGATTTACTAGCTTGCCAATTTGGTGAAATTGGCAACCTAACTTGGCCTATTTGAAAAAATGGGTCCAAGAAATGGGGCCAAGTTAGGTTGCCAATTTCATCGAATTGGCAAGCTAGTAAATCATCAGGAGACCTCATTTCTTGGAACCATTTTTTTCAAACAGGCCACTACATTCCCAATTTCACCGAATTGACAGGCTAGTGGGTCCACTAGCTTGCCAATTTAGTGAAATTGGCAACCTAACTTGGCGTATTTGAAAACATGGGTCCAAGAAATGGGGTCTCTCAGTGATTAACATCACTGGGAGACCATGTTTCTTGGACCCATTTTTTCAAACAAGGCACTACATTTCCAATTTCACCGAATTGGCAAGCTAGTGGGCCTGTGTGAAAAAATGGGTCCAAGAAATGGGGTCTCCTAGTGATGTGTCCCATTTCTTGGACTCATTTTTTCAAATAGGCCACTACGTTGCCAATTTCACCAAATTAGAAAGCTAGTGGCCCCACTAGCTTGCCAATTCGATGAAACTAGAAACCTAACTTGGCCTGTTTGAAAAAATGGGTCCAAGAAATGGGGTCTCCCGGTGATGTACCCCATTTCTTGGACCCATTTTTTCAAACAAGCCCACTAGCTTGCCAATTCAGTGAAATTGGCAATGTAGTCTAACTTGGCCTATTTGAAAAATGGGTCCAAGAAATGGGGTCTCCTTGTGATTTACATCACCAAGAGACCCCATTTCTTGCACCATTTTTTTCAAATAGGCCACTACATTCCCAATTCCACTGAATTGACAAGTTAGTGGGCCCACTAGCTTGCCAATTCAGTGAAATTGGTAACCTAGTGGCATGTTTGAAAAAATGGGGTCTTGGGGTTTCCCATTGAAATGGGGTCTCCCAGTGATGTAAGCCCATTTTTTGGACCCACTTTTTTAAATAGCCCAAGTTACCATGTAAATTTTACCGAATTGGCAAGCTAGTGAGCATTTCAACGAATTGGGAAGCTAGTGGGCCCACTAGCTTGCCAATAGTTGTTTGATGGGTCTGGGGTCTCCCAAATGTATCACAAGGAGACCCCATTTCTTGGACCCATTTTTTCAAACAACCCAAGTTACATCACCGAGAGACCCCATTTTTTGGACCCATTTTTTCAAACAACCCAAGTTAGTTTACCAATTTTACCGAATTGGAAAACTAGTGGGCCCAAGAGCTTGCCAACCTATTGGGATTTTTGAAAAAATGGGTCCAAGAAATGGGTTGTTTGAAAAAATGGGCCCACTAGCTTGCCAATTCAGTAAACAACACTAGGAGACCCCATTTCTTGGACCCGTTTTTTCAAACAACCCACTAGGTTGCCAATTTCATCAAATTTGCAAGCTAGTGGGCCCACTAGCTTGTCGATTCGGTGAAATTGGGAATATAGTGTCCTATTTAAAAAAAATGGGTCCAAGAAATGGGGTCTCCTAGTGATGTGGTGATTTACATCACTAGGAGACCCCATTTCTTGGACCATTTATTCAAACAAGCCAAGTTAGACTATATTGCCAATTTCACCGAATTGGAAAGATAGTCGATTTTTTTGAAAAAATGGGTCCAAGAAATGGGGTACATCACTAGGAGACCCCATTTCTTGGACCCATTTTTTTAAACAGGCCAAATGAGGTTGCCAATTTCATTGAATTAGAAAGCACTAGCTTGCCATTTTGGTGAAATTGGCAATGTAGTGACCTGTTTGAAAAAATGGGTCCGAGAACTCCATTTCTTGGACCCTTTTTTTCAAATAGGTCAAGTTAGGTTGCCAATTTGGTGAAATTGGCAATGTAGTGACTTGTTTGAAAAAATGGGTCCAAGAAATAGTGTCTCTCGGTGATGTACCCCATTTCTTGGACCCATTGCAAACAAGCCCACTAGCTTGCCAATTCGATGAAATTTGGCAATGTAGTGGCTTGTTTGAAAAAATGGGTCCAAGAAATGGGGTCCCTTGATGATGAAAATCACCAAGAGACCCCATTTCTTGGACCCATTTTTTCAAACAAGCCAAGTTAGGTTGCCAATTTCACCGAATTAGCAAGCTAGTGGGCCCACTAGCTTGTCAATTCTATGAAATTAGGAATGTAGTGGTTGCCAATTCAGTGAAATTGGGAATGTAGTGGCCTGTTTGAAAAAATGGGTTCAAGAAATGGGGTCTCTCAGCGATTTACATCACTAAGAGACCCCATTTCTTTGACCCATTTTTTCAAACAGGTTAAGTTAGGTTGCCAATTTCACTGAATTGACAAGCTAGTGGGCCCACTAGCTTATCGATTTGGTGAAATTGGCAATGTAGTGACTTGTTTGAAAAAATGGATCCAAGATATGGGGTCTCTCAGTGATGTACCCCATTTCTTGGACCCATTTGTTTGAAAAATGCCACTAGGTTTCCAATTTCACTAAATTGGCAAGCTAGTGGGCCCACTAGCTTGCCAATTCGGTGAAATTGGTAATCTAATGGGTTGTTTCAAAAAATGGGTCCAAGAAATGGGGTCTCCCAATGATTTACATATGATTTGTTCTCATATGGTGCATAGTACAATACATTCTATACATTAAATCACTAGGTAAAAGTCTTTGGGCATTAAACACACATAATTGAAGCAGTAAGAATGCAAGCACGATGGATTATCTCCCACATAACCATCGTGTTTCAATTCCAATTGCTGAATGGGAACTCCCATTTTCAGATACAATTGGAGATTTTCAGATTTCCCAGGTATTTAAATCCCACTACCACCATTATAGGAAAAGTGTAATTTGAATAATTGGTGAAGAAGTTCTCTATCCTCAATCTCGCGGGGCAATATTCCCTTCCCAATTGGTTTTTGTGTTTCTTTCCAATGCTTATGACTTGCTTCAATCTTTTCCTGATATTCAATTGATAGCTTCAAAAGTGGTTAAAGATGTTTTTCTACAAGAGGATAAATTTCTCAAAGGTGTTCAAGCACGTACAAAGTTTGGAAAGGCCAGGGAAGAATTGGGGGTCTTTTCCCTAGAAATTTTATGTTAAATGGAAATGTTTATGTTTCTATGCTTGATGCTATCAAAAACACCCTGGAGATGCAAAGTTTCGACTATTTACAGTTGGCTCTCGAAAGGCATAGGGTAGCGATTGGAGGGAATCTTGCATATGAAATTCAAAGGAGGACTAATGCCATCCTCACATTGCTCATTCATGTTCATCCTGAACCAACCATCGTGTGACAACCACCTCCTCAAGCACCTCATGCAATTCTTGTGGTGACAATCTTAGACCGAGCTATTTCTTCTTCTTATCTACACTAGCATGTGATTCCCAACCTTAACATACCTTTGCAACAAAATGACTAGGGCATTGAAGGTCAAGGAAACAATGAAAATCAAGGTGAAAATGAAATTGTGAAAATGGAAGAATAAGGATTTCATTTTGCCAGAAGTTGATGATAGAAATTTTATCTTGCTAAGTAGGGTCGAATCCCCATTTTTTTCATGGTTCTAAATGCAATATACCAAGTTTTTGTGGTTTGTAATTTGATAGATCTTTGTTGTTGTAAGTCATGATATGGACCCATTCTATTGGGATATTGTAACTCATGATATGCATCCCTTCTATTGGGATAATTTTGTAATGAATTCATATCAAATCGAGCTACAACTAGAGGTTTTCTTCCTGGTTCTTTCCTACCGATATGCTCTTTGAACCATGTTTTTGTAATATTCTATTTAATTATATTATAATATATTATAGTGGCTTGCCACTTTTTCTGAAAAAAATAAAAAGAATTCAATATCAATAGTTCATGGTTAACATAAGGTAGCTAGTTGTAGGTGAGTAGGTCAAAATTCAAACATATATTTATGGATGGAGAGGAGAAGTATAACTGTATCTATGATTTTTTATGGCTTGCTAGTCCATATGAAAGAGAAAGGACACCCATATACTGTGAGAACATCTATTTATTGCAATATAAGAAAATTCAAAGGCACCCTCTAATTAAAGATGTTAAACAATTAGAAAATAGAAAGGATTCACTTGTGTGTATACCTATTCTTATGGGATATGTCAAGGATGGGTTTGTTTTGAGAAATGGTAGCAATTGCTTTGTAGATGGACATTGTGGAGGTTGGATTGATGATGGATCCCCCAAGTTAGGGAAGAATTGTGGTACTGATAGCAATGTAGTAGGAAATAGTGATAATGATCATCCCTATTTCTATAGGATGGGGGATGCAAATATTAAATTAGAGAAATAAATAATTCTTAGAAGATTGGTCAGCAAGGTTGGGAAATTGTAATAAAATTCCATCTCATATGATAATTGAAGACATGAGAGTGGAGACATGTAACAAACCGATATTGTAATTATGTGTCCTCCAAACACGAAAGTATGGAATAACTAGGATGTAACCAAGAATTATGGGTCATAAATTCTTCCATTATTTTATCATAGTGTAGAAGCAGAGAACCCAAGGCCTCAGATGAGTTTGCTAATAATAGTTATATTTAAATCTGTGGAAAAAACACTGGATGTGAACAACCTTTAGATGGATTAAAAACACCATGTGTGTCACCTAAAGAGGAAGTATCCCTTCTTATCATACTTTTATGCCATTGAAGTTGTTACTTGTAATAGAGAGAATAAAGCTAGTGTGGGCATACATTTTTGCATTTTAGATTCCATGGGGAAGTCCCAAGGAAAACAACCCAAATATGATGAGAGAAATTCAGTCAAGAATCCAAAGAAAGGGAATATTTCTTGTGAAAAGGAGCAAGGAGATGTGGGTAAAAATAATGATGCTCTGGAAATTGTTGCCCATTCTATAACCACTTCCTGCTAAGCCATGAGTATTGTATAGAATGTGGCAGATATATTTGTGATGTGGTTGGTAAATCTCCTTATTATTGTATCCAAGTGGTATGCACAGGATGCTACTCAGTGTGTAAAGAGTTAGATGCTAGCGCATTTGATCATATTGAAGATGACAATGATTGATTAGAACCATTAAAAGATGAATTTACTAATTACAAGTCACAAATTAAACTCAGTCATGCTGGAAATTTAAAACATTCCACTCACCAGCCATCAAATTCATGCAAAAAATTGCATTGTGGGGGTATGGAAATTATTAATAACAAATAAAAATGCAATATATTAGAGTAGGTTGTGGGACAGATTTTTATGGATGTTATTTGTCATCCTATAAGGGAAGAAGAGTTGCAGGACCAACACAAGTTATTTTTTCCTCACATGTTATCTTACTAGAGAATTTCGACAAAGATGTGAACCCATAAGATGTATTAAGTATCATTCACCAATCAGGTGTGTATTTTGTAAAGGTAATATATGTATCACCACCTCAAAGTTTCTAAAAGTTTACAAGAGGCATTGTTTTCTATGAAGACTAGGAAAGCTTCCAAAGGGTGTCTACATTTTTGTAGAATGAAAGCATTATAATTACATCTTCAAAGGGAAGGTAACAACATGTACTCCCTTTATTTCCAAAGTATTGAATATGAAATGGCATTTGATTTGATGTCATAATTTTCTTAACAAACTTATATCTCTCATACCTCTCTAGTTATTTCCCTTTTTCTCTATTTCTCCAATGTCCATGTCTCATAAACACCCCTTATCTATATCTCCATCCCTCCTTAGCCATCTAGGTCTCTCTCTCTCTCTTTCTCCCTTTCTCTCCCTCCCTCCCTCTCTCTCTCACTCTCCATCTCCCTCTCAAGCCTTTCCCTCAAGTTGTGAACTTATCTCTCTCATTTCATTCTATCTCTCCCCTCATCTCTCTATCTCTCACCTTTGTACCTCTCTCACACCTCTCTTTCCCCTATCTCTCTTTCTCCCTCTCTCCCTCTCCCTCTCTATCTACTCTTACACATTTCTCTCTTCCTACCTCCCTCCATCTTTGGTCTCTCTCGCACACACAGACACTCTCTCTCCCTCTCTCCCTCTCTCTCTCTCTCAACCCTAAACCTTATACCCTCAACCATCATCCTTCAATCCTTAAACCCTTAATCCCTCAACCCTTAAACCATCAACCCTTAAACCCTTAATCCCTCAACCCTTAAACCCTTAGTCCCTCGAACCCTAAACCCTCAACCCTTAAACCCTTAATCCCTCAACCCTATAATCTATACATTAAAATAGGTCAACACTCAATTATCAAACCTCTATCCTATACATTAGACACTCAACCCTATATTATCAACCATATACCCTCAACCCTTTACCCTCAACCCTTTATCCTCAATCTTATACCCTCAACCCTTAAACCCTCAAATCTTTAACTCCTCAACCCTCTAACCTATACATTAAACCAAGTCAACCCTCAATTCTCATACCTCTTCCATATAAATTGGACCCTAAGCCCTATACCTCAACCCTTAAAGCCTTATTCCCTCAACCCTTAAACCCTCAAACCTTAAACTCTTAATCCCTCAACCCTTAAATCCTTAATCCCTCAACCTTTAAGCCCTTAATCCCTCAAACCTTAAAAATCCTAAACCTAATCCTTCAAGCCTATATTGTCAACCCCATTTCTTTGAGTCATTTTTTCATATAGCGAGAACTACCTTGTCAATGCATCTACATTGACACATTGACAAGGTAGTGCTTGCTATATGAAAAAATGCCTCAAAGAAATGGGGTCTCAGGGTGAAATGAAAAAATTCCTCAAAGAAATGGGGTCTCAGGGTGAAAATTTCACCCTGAGACCCCATTTCTTTGAGGCATTTTTTCATATAGCGAGCACTACCTTGTCAATACTACCACATTGACACATTGAAAAGGTAGTACTCATTGTATGAAAAAATTCCTCAAAGAAATAGGGTCTCATGATGATGTGCATTTTAGATCTGCTTTAGTAGCTCACTAGTTAATATATTAAGGTCGGCTTAATATATTAAAACATTCATAATGTTCCTTCAGCCTCTCTGAATGTGACAAATGGTGCCTTCTCATGATATCACGATAGAGTATTGAATGATCACAATATCACGGGAAGGTGCCATCTGTCACATTCAGAGAGGCCAAAAGAACATTATGAATGTTTTAATATATTAAGCCAACCTTAATTTATTAATTGGTGAGCTACTAAAGTGGATCTAAAATGCACATGCTGAAAATCGGCGGAGATGTTTTAATCTAAAAAAAAAAGGTGCTCGACATTTAAAGTCAAAGTTGTCAACTGTCCGCATGAGCAAGTTTGTTGAAGATCAATATCTATGGTTGCCCACTATCACATGATCAAGAGTTGTAAGACGGTTAACAATTGCAATATCAAGGGAATGTTGACACGTGGATAATTTTTTTTTTAAAACTACATTTTTTTGTCGAACCTCCAAAAATGTCTAACAAATTTGCAATACGTTCGATGAAACTTTGGTTGTAATGACTTGCATATTTCATCGCAAGTTCGATGAAATTCTTTAGTTGATCTGATGCTTTGGAAAAGGCATGCCATTTTTGTTCTGGCTACAGTTCATCACGACAAAATGTCCATTGATATTCTGACGAACACCAGGTCCCTTTTTCGTGGCAGAAACCGACGAAGTTGTGTCATGATTTTGATGTTTTAAAGCTAGTCAGGAAAGTGACATAAAATTAGCGACAAAAATTATTTCAGTGGTTCATCGGCATGACAACAATATATTGTCAATATTCCAACAAACGTTTGTTGGAAATTGGAGTCAAATATAGTAGTGACATTTTTTTGCAAGTTTTAAATGCATTTTTTTTGGCAATTTTATTGTTTGAAATGGGGAAAAATATTTGTGGTCAATTTTATGCACATTTTAATTATAGCATTCTCATAGTTAGTGAAAAAGATAGTGTTCATGAAGGAATTGAAAATATGTGTAGGTCCTTTGAATTATACTCGTACTGTGCAATGGTATTGCATCATTTAGCAAACCATTTTTCTTCACAAGGCAGCATTTTCTTGTGGAACACTTGATTGAGACAAATCTTGTTTCAACTGACCACCCTCTCATGAAATATAATTCATATTATAATATTTCACAATCTTATCATAGTAAAGGTGATTATGACACCACTGGCTGCTACTACATGGCATCAGTCAAGGAAAGCTAGAGGCCACAGGATTTTGTAGATAGGTTCAATTGAAGTTGGGGGATCTTAAGAGTTCTCTCTCAAATTTTGAAAAGGTTTTGGAGGTCCACCCTAAGAACTGTGAGAGCTTAAAATTTTTAGGCCATATATATGCTTAGCAAGGGCAAGTAGAGAAGGCTTTAGAAATTTTAAGAAAGGATACTCGCATAGATCCACATGATTCCCATGCATTTATCAAGATGGGTGAGTTATTAATATTGATAGACCCCAGTGCAACCTTAGGTTCTCTTAAGACAACAGAGTCTCTTCTAAAGAAGAGTAGAGAAGAAGTACCCATAGAATTGTTAAACAACATTGGAGTTCTTCATTTTGAGCATGATGAATTAGAGTTGGCTCAACAAAATTTTATGGAGGCATTATGAAATGGCATTTGGGTCGAATTCATAAATAAAAGCCCCAGTGTGTAAAATACCCACTCAATTTTTCCCTTGATTTCAATATTAATTACAATGCAAGACACACCCGTTAAGGTTAGCTCCAAAACCAAAATGATACAAAATAATAACTCTAACCAAGAATGTGCCCTAAGACTCAATGAGGGAGGAGGGGTGGGCATATGGTTAGAGGATCCCTAGGATCTAAATAACTCAATAACTGTAACTGATTACAACTGAAAGAAACTCAATGCCAAGAATGCATACTCAATCCCAAGGAAGGAGAGGTGTTATCATATGGTGGAGAAAACTAAGCAATTACTAAAATGAAGTTACAATTGAATGGAGCTAGGCGGTGAACCAACCATGAGAGATTTCCACACTTCCACTTAATCAGTGGGGAATGAAATTACAAATCAAACAATTGATCTGTTGCGGCAGGCATCCTCTCAATAGTGGAAATTCTCCACTTAACAGTGGGTGCAAAGGAAGATTAATCTTTCATTCTCCACACTGGCGGTAAACCATCTAGGGGTGCTTAATGTGAGAAGTAAAGAAATAATTGCAACAATAAAGGACTGGAATAGTACTACTATTTATAGTCTTACAATATGAGAAAGAGCTGAAAATTACATGAGAATTACAATAGCTTCAAATCACATGAGAATTGAATGAACCCACACTAAATATCTACCCAAATTATTAAGGAAAGAACTGAAAAGCTAAACTGTAACAAATCTGATATGAAATCTGCAAACTGAAAATTTTGTAACAACAAACTGTAAACTCACATAAATGCTCATCAATTCTCCAAAATACCTTTGAATTTTCCTAGATCTTTTGCGAAGGCTTTCTAAGAGTATGGTGCCCAAGAACACATGATGAAACTACACCAAATCCTCTTAATTTATTTGGCATGCAACCCAATGCAATTAAAGAGAGGTATGACCCTCATTTAGGGGCGATTTTGGCACTAAAAATTAAAAAACTCAACAATTAAATCTGAAAACTTGAGGGAAGGGTCGCCATTAGTCTAGAAAAAATTTGAGCAAATACCTATGAGCATAGAAAAATCACATAGAGAGTTGTGAGTGAAATCGACCTTCAGCCATGGTGTGACCAGCAACCCAAAATATGATAAAAACTCCAAAACCTACAATTGTGAAGCTCAATGTGCACTTTTGAATGAAGCACACTCTCAATCTACCATCTAGGGGACCATAGTTTCAAGCCCGAATAATGGATTATAATTGCTAAGCTATCCCTTAGCCAGATTTTGAAATTAATTCAACATCATAACTTTACAACATTTTCCAAGATAATAAATGAATAAGCAATGGCCTACTTTTATAGAATTGAAGGTGATTGTTGGCTCTTCAGCGTCCATCTTTTTCTCCTCCAAAAGGGATGCCCATTTCACTTTTGAAATATTTTAATTTTTAAAACATTATATTCACCATTCTAGGCATCCAAAACTTGAGGAGAAATATTTACTTTAGAAAAATTTAAATAATCTCTCAATGAGGCATCCACCCTCAACATTCCCATCCACTCCCTTCCTTCAACTGGTACTGCCATTAAGGCTGATGTCGGCCCCTCCTTGCATGATTGGGAAAACAAGCTTGTCATCAACCTTTCCTCCTCTCATCTCGATCCTGGAGCTCTCAACCTCCTAAACAGAGGGCTTGGGTTTTCCTTGCCTCCCCGTTACGCTCCTCACCATGATTTCATCATGGATATTGAGAATGCAGTATGTTCCCTCCCCTCTATGGTTGCCGAGGAGGTGTGGAAAGACTATGATTTTTCTTTAAGATGCACCAAACCTCCCAAATGTTCTATCCCCAATGCGGATCGCCATGCTTTTCTCAATCTTATTAATAATCTTGATTTGGTTATTACCAAAGCTAACAAGGGTAATGCTACTACCATCTTAAATAAGCATGATTATATCTCCAAAATCCTTTCCCTCCTTTCTGACCGTTCTAGCTATCATATCTTACCCACCAAACCTTGCGCTAAAGTGCTCAAAAAAGTCAAATCAGCTATATCCCTCTCATCTTTTGATCTGGTTACCAAAAATTCCCTCATCCCCTCTTCTAAAATAACTCCCTGCATTTATGGGGTCCCTAAAATCCACAAAGTTGGTATCCCCCTTCATCCCATTGTGGACACAACTAGGTCCCCCTCTTATAAGTTGGCCTCCTTCTTGTCTAGGATAATCTCCCCCCTTGTTGCTAAATCCAACTCCTTCATTAAAGATTCTACCCACTTTGTTGACTTCATTAGTGACCAAAAATTAAGCTGCAATGATATTTTGGTCAACTTCGATGTTGTGTCCTTATTCACCAAAGTTCCTCTCCTTGACTCTATGGAGATAGTTAGACGCAAGACTAACAATGAAGTGGCTTCCTTGGTATAATTATGCCTTTGTTCTATTTTTTTCTCCTTCCAGGGAGTCATCTGCGAGCAAGTAGATGGAGTAGCCATGGGTTCCCCTCTCTCTCCCATCATTGCCAACCTTTACATGGAGTACTTTGAGCAAGTTGCTCTCCTCTCCTTTCCCCTCAAACCAAGGTGGTGGAAGCAGTACGTTGATGATAGAAATGTGTGTTGGCCCCATGGTTTGGAATCTCTTGAAAAGTTCCATTCTCACCTTAACAACTTACACCCTTGTATCTCTTTCACCAAAGAAATTGAATCTGGTAACCAACTCACCTTTCTTGAAATTTTTCTTAATAAAAATCCAGATGGCTCCTTAGCTCACAGTGTCTTTCATAAGTCCTCTCATACTGATCTCTATCTTCACTCTTTCTCTCATCACCACCCTGCCCAGAAGGCTTGCATCCTTAAAACCCTTACCTTGAGAGCCTTCGGTATTTGTGACAAAGACAATTTAGACCATGAGTTGTCGTATCTTTGTCATGTCTTCCTCTTGAATGGATATAGAAGCAAGCTAATCTCTCAAATCTTCAACCAAACCAAATCTCAATTCTTCTCCAAACCCTTGTCCTCCCAACCTTTTGCTCCCCCTCAGCCTCTCTTCCTTATATCGAAGGCTTATCTCAAAAAATTGCCAAAATCCTTCTCAAAAAGGGAATTCGATGTGCCTTCAGACCTATCTCCAATCTTAGAAATCTCATCCCTTCCCACAAAGACCCCAAGGACATCTACCTTGATTCAGGGGTCTACAAGGTGTCTTGTTCTTGTGGGATGTTTTACATTGGTGAAATGGGATGCTCTTTTAAAACTAGATTCAAAGAGCATTGTGCTGATGTTAAGCACGAACGGGTCTTCAATTTTACCTTAGCTGACCATTCTTCCTCTTCTAAACATCATATTTGTCTTGGAAACACCGAAATCTTATCCGTTGAAAGCAAGTTTTTCAAAAGGAAGCTCAAAGAAGCTATCAAGATATACAACCACCCATTCAATCTTAATCGTGATGAGGGTTGGACCTTGAGCTCCTCTTGGAAACCTTTGTTAGGTAGCCTCAACTTGTGGGCCCCCCTCCCCCTTCTCCCCTAGCTTCCTTGGTCTCCTTTCATTGGGTCTCTTCTCTGTCATTTTCTTTTGGGATTTTCGTTCCCTTCCCTCTCCCTTCTCTTTATGTTTCTTCCCTCGTGCTCTTTGCATTCTCCCCCTCCCCTCTTTCATCCTTCCCTGCTCTACCTCTCTCTCTCATTTTCCTTGCTTCTATCATCTCCCTTCCATGGTGTCTCTTCTCATGTTCCTCCTCTTGGTTCCCTCTCTGGGTTTTAGTTTTGGTTCCTCTCTCGTTGCTTTCTTTTGCTTTCCTTAGGGTTGTTTCTCTTTTTCTTCTCTTGTTTTTCTTGTTCCTTTTCTTCTTGCTCTTTTATTTTTATTTTTTCTCATTTTATTTCTCTTTTCAATATTTTTATCCTATTTATTTATTTTTATTTTTATTTTATGTTTATTTTATTTTTGTCTTGTTTTTTCTTTTTTCTTGATGTTTGGTTTTTATTTAATTTTTGGTTAATTTTATTTTTGACCTGTAACTATGTCTTGTCCTTTTTTACTATTTTCTATGTATCTTATTAATAATATATTATTCTATACTATATTTTCTCCATTATTACTTTGTCAATAATTTATTTTTTATTCTTGTTTTTTTGATTCATTCTTTCATATAGTTAATTATTTTGTGGTTTGTATTACTTTATCTTTTTCGGTTCCTCATCTCTTTTACTTTTCTTAATTTCTTCCATCTCATTTCTCTCTCTTTTACTATTTTAATTATATAATTTAATTTATATATTATTAAAAATACATATCATTGTAACTTCCCGCTCCTCTGCGTTTCAACTTCCTGCATGAATGGTGGACGTTGTCTTGGGGGAACCCAATGGTACCCCTCTGCCCCCCCTGACCCATGCTCATCTCTTTTGGGTCTGTGTCTATCAGGTACCACCCTTGTGGGGTTAGTTCTTTCTCCTACGGGCTTCTCGAAGTCTTTGGTGGTTGTGGGCGAATCTTCTATGCCGGCGGTGGAGATCCCTTCGGTTGTCGGTTGGAAAGATGTGCTATCCAAGGGGAAACATGTCTCCTCCTTTTCTCCTTATTTTCCTGAGATTGTCTCGGCTTTTGGAATGGAGTTTCACATTCCTAATTCGATTTGTGATAGCATTCTCTCCTCCATGGAGAATGTTGTAGTGGGAAGATTTCTTTCTTACCATCCAATGGTAGACATGGTTCGAAAATGGGTTGCGACAAAGTGGCGCCTTAAGGGTAATGTGGAGATCTATGCGATGGTTGGGATTAAAATCCTATTTAGATTCACGGTTGTGGAGGACTCAGTGGTGACTTTGTCATCAAGTCCATGGATTTATGGAAAGCACAACCTGGCTATGTGTCATTGGAAACCTAGTTTTGACCCTGCTAATGATCTGAATAAGTCAGCCCCAATTTGGGTGTGGTTGTTGGGCTTACCTCTGGAGTATTGGGATGAAGCCATCTTCAAAGGTATTGGGGACTCGTTGGGTCAATTCATCGCCATGGATTCTATTACAAAGTCAAAATCTAGGTTAGTCTTTGCATGTTTCTATGTGAATATTTATGTTGATAAAGTCCTCCCAAACACTGTCAAGTTGTGCTCTAAGTTTGGCAGCTGGATACAACTAGTGTGTTATGAAAATGTTGTGGTATAATTTCAAAAGTGTGCCAAAGCTGGGCATTTGATTTTTTTACTGTAAATCTATCGTCAGTCGAGAGGTCAAGGCTAATTGTCTTGTGAAAAATCCCACTACTCCTTCTAGAAATGTTTCTCGTCCGTCATATGACTCTAGGCCTATTTCCCCAAGTGTTGCTCTTCCACATGAGGATCCCCTGCCTCCACCCACATCTGTTGGTCCACCTCCTAAGCTATCTGACCCTAATGCCTTATTAGAGTCTATTGTTAAACCCTTGTCTATCCATATGACTCTGGACTCTGGCTCTTCAGTTGTTGATCTTACGGTGGTCTCTATGGGGACTCAAGACCCTGGCTCTTTGGTTGTTGATCTTATTTTTGGTGCAGTCTTAGTGGGGACTTGTGAGGCTTTGATTGAGGATGGTGAAAAATGGGAGGAAGAGAGCTTTGGTATGATTGATGAATCCACAAAAAATATGGGGAGTTTAAAGCTTGAGAAAACTAGGGAAGAAGGATTATAAACAACGCCTAAGAAAAAAGGAAGGAAGAAGAAGGAAAATGTAGGAGGTGACTCCAAGCCAGGGAGACCTTCTTAGAGGTACACAAGGATGATAGAAATGACAAATAATATTTCCCTGGGAAAGCAGAGGACATTGGATGTGTCCTCAAAAAAAGGTCAGAAATGAAAGTCATGTCATGGAATGTTCGTGGGCTCAATAGCTCCCACAAACAACATTCTCTGAAGGACTATATAGTGGATCATAGGATTGATGTCTTCCTGCTTCAAGAAACCAAAATGATGAAGGTTAATTTTGATAAAACTGCAAAAAAAAATTGGCCTAATGCCTTGTATGTCTACAATGATGCTGAGGGTGCTTCAGGGGGTTTGGCTATGCTCTGGAACCCATCTATTATTTAGGGCTCTAAATTATTCCACTATAAAAATAGTGTGGGGGCTCGTTCACTTACCTTGGTAAATCTTGGTCTATTATCAATATTTATGCTCCAAATCAGAGGAATGCGAGGAGTTTTTTGTGGCATAATATGGCAGTTAAAATTAATCTGAATAGGGGAGGTCATTGGCTTGTTGCTGGTGATTTTAACTCTCCCCTCTTTTCATCAAAAAAAAGTGGTGGCCTTTTGGATTACTCTAACAGTATGTCTAACCTGACTAATTTTGTGAATTCTTCGGGTTTTGTTGATATTGAGCTCTTGGGCTAGAAATTCACTTGGTCTAATAGATGGGCTAGTGGTAACCTGATTCAGGTCTAGCTTGACCACTTCCTCTACTCTCCTCATTGGATTGATGTATTAGATGCTAATTTAATAACCTTGCCCAGAACGGTATTTGACCATAACCCCCTTTTGCTAACCACCAATATTCGCCCTGCTTTTGGGCCCTTTCCCTTCCGCTTTGAGATAATGTGGAACTCTCATCTTGATTTCAAAAATAAAATTGCTGAATGGTGGAATATTTTGGTCCAAGGCTCCCCCATGTATAGGATTTTTTTCAAACTTAAACATATTAAAAAGATGGTAAAAGGTTGGAACAAGAATGTGTTCGGGGATGTGTTTTCAAAAAAATAGTTGTTAGAAGGAAAGTTGAGGACTTTACAAAAGAAAATGGAGGAGGGAGATGACAGTTAGCTGACTCACAACCAAAAATTAGAAACCAGGATGGAATGGGAATGGGTTCTCAAGAATGAGGAAGTCTTTTGGAAGCAAAAATCAAGAGTCCAATGGTTGAAGTAAGGAGATAGGAATACCTCCTTCTTTCATGTTTCTGCCATCAAGCATAGGAAAAGGAATCAAATTTCTAAGCTGACTAATGATATTGGGAAGGTGATATCGAATCAGTCTTAGATTGGTCTATATGTTGTTAGCTATTTCCAGTTGGCTTATTGGACCTCAGTTGAGGGGTCTAACCCGACCTCGGATAGTGCGATTCTCAACCATCTTCCTACCACCATTTCTCTGGAAGATAATGTGGGGATTCTTAGAACTGTTTCTATGGAATAAGTTCACCTGGCTACCTTTAGCATGGGGGATTTCAAAATCCTAAGGCCTGATTGTTTACCTCCTGCTTTTTTTCAGATTTTCTAGGATACTGTGGGTGGGGATCTTGTGCTTGCAGCCAGGGACTTCTTCAAATCTGGTAAGATCCTCAAACAATTGAACCACACTTTCATCGCTCTTATCCCCAAAATTAGTGAGCCTCAATCCATGACTAATTTTTGATCTATTAGCCTTTGTAACACCTTCTATAAGATCATTTCTAAGATTCTTGCAAACTATATCAAACCTCTTTTGGATAAAATCATTAGTCCTAATCAAAAGGGTTTTGTCCCTGGGCAACATATTCTTGATGCTACTCTGACCACCCATGAACTACTCCACTCAATCAATAGATGTAATTATGCGGGAATGGATTTGAAGCTTGACATCTCCAAATCTTATGACAAAGTGTTATGGGACTTCATCCCGAAGGTCTTGGCTAAGTTTGGATTCAACAATTTAGTCATCAAACTCATTATGGAATGTGTTAATACTGTTAAGTAATCTATTATTGTTAATGGATCCCCCTTTGGGTTCTTCTCAACTAGAAGAGGGATCAGACAGGGAGACCCCCTGTCTCCTTATCTTTTCATAATGATTTCTGATGTGCTCAGCAGGCACTTCACTAGTTTTCTGTCAGAGGGCTCTGTTATGGGCATTAGAGTGGCTTCATCCCTGGATTCGGTTGTTGTGAAACAATTTGTGGATGATAATTTTCTCTTTGGGAAGGCCTTTGTGGTGGAAGCCAGGAAATGGAAAGCTTGTCTTAACAACTATGCCTCTTATTCTGGTCAATGCATCAATTACAACAAAAGTATGATTTATTTCTTTAACTGCAAACCTAATTTGCAAACCAGGGTGATTGTGGTTCTAGGATGTGTCAATGGAACTCTCCCATCGGTTTACCTTGGGCTCCCCCTCACGGTTAAGGAGGTTCCCACTAATTTCTGGAAATCGATTCTAGAAAGGATCCAAAGGAAATTGGCTGGTTGGAAGGGCTCTATCCTAAGCCATGTTGGAAAACTCCAACTGCTTTCAATGGCTTTCCAAGGTATCCCCACTTACTTCCTCTCTATCTTTAAGATGTCTAAGTACATTGTTAATAAGTTTGACAATATTCAGAGGAATTTCCTCTGGTCTGGGATTGAGGAAAAAAAGAAACTTGCTTTGGTGAAATGGGAAAAGGTCTGCCAGGCCAAAAAGTGTAGAGGTCTTGGAGTTAGGACAATTTTCAACTCTAATAGGGCTCTGATGGCTAAGGTTGGTTGGGATCAGTTAAGGAATACTAAGGACTATTGTAAAATTCTAAATTCCAAATACCTTCAGGATAGGCCTTTGATCGATTGTCTTTCGGAGTCTCACCCCTAGGGTTTAGTTGTTTGGAGGAGCATTTGTAGCACACAAGGTCTATTAAGGAAAGGGCTTAAATGGAAAATGGATAATGGGAATAGAATCAAATTCTAGGAGGATACTTGGATAATTAACACCCCTCTAGCTTACTCTGAATTTAGAGCTTTGTTGGGTCTGGCCCAAAGATTCTTTAGCATGCATATCAGTGATTATGTTTATGGCCCCCCTAGAGCCAGGATTTGGAGAGACCTTATCCTCTACTACCCTAGTATCACGACCTTTGTTGTCTAGCTCAATCCCTTCAGGTGATTCTCTCTAGCACTAGGTTTCCTTCTTATGATAGAGAGGATGAGTTTTTTTGGACCTTTGACAAATAGGGGGATCTCTCTATTCGGTCGGCTTACAGACTACTGATAAACCAAATTACTGCTGAGGAACCCTAGAAGAAGATTTGGAATTGCCATATGATCCCTGTAATTTATTTCTTCTGGTGGAGGACCTATCATAACAGGATCCTTACTTAGGACAATTTAAGGAAACAAGGTTTTTTGTTTTCCCAATAGATGTTTTCTTTGTAAGAATAGGGAGGAAACTGTCAGTCACCTGTTGTTACACTGTCTGTTTGCTGCTGAAGTCTAGGGATTCGCTGTCGAGAAACTTGATGTCTCTTGGGTTATGAGAAGAGATCTCTTATCATTCATTTTGGGTTGGTATGGTCCCTATTCCCACCCTCTACCTAGTGAAATTTGGAATCAGGTCCCTCCTGTTTTGGGTTGGTGTTTGTGGAAAGAGAGGAATAACAGGGTTTTCAGGAATGTTGAGAGGAACCCTAAGGATGTTTTTGGCATTGGTGCTCAGCTCATTGTGGAGAATATCTCTCTCTTTAAGGGGAAACTCCCAGAGACGGGGCCGTTGGATTTTGAAATAAGAATGGCCAAGGCATTGCACCAAGGTTTAGAGGCTAACTCTTTTGACAATTTGAAACACTTAGCCAGAAAAAATACTAAATGGGAACCTCTGGATAGAGGCTGGTGTAAATTCAACTTTAATGGGGCTGCTAAGGGCAACCTAGGTAGGGAAAGTATTGGTGGAGTGATAAGAGATCACAAAGGGACTCTGGTGGCAGGTTTTGTTGGAGGTATTGGGTTCCAGTCTTCAATAGTGGGGAAAGCTCGTGCGCTGCTAATGGGCCTCAAAATTTATGTCTCTTTGGGGATTGCTAATCTCCACATTGAAGGAGACTCTAAGTCTATTACGGATGTTGTAAATAAAGACAAATTAATTGGTTGGAATACTAAGGATATATTGTTGGATGCCAGGTTCCTTTTATCCAAATTTAGGGATACAAAGGTGACACATATTTTTAGAGAAGGCAATCAAGTGCCGGATGCCTTGGCCAATCTTCGCTCTTGCTGGGATTCTGCTAAATGTTGGAGGGAAATGGAAAGGTTTCCGCCAATTTTCAAGCTATCATCGCAAGGGAACAAAGCTACCAAGATTTGCAATGATTATAAATCTCTGGAAGACGGGAGCTAAATGGGGGGTCCACTTGATTTTATTAGGGATCTGGTGGATGAGTGTCAACACTGAGATGGCGTGTAGGTGGAGGGACTTTGATTTTTGACTCACTATAGGTTTAGAGATTTTTGTGTGTGGGGCATGGTTTGGAGGTTCCACGTGTCTGTCCTTTGGACTTGGTGGATGGGTATGTGTACTAAGATGACGGAAAGGTGGCGAGAAAGATGGAAGGACATGACTTCATTGTATTAGAGGAGCCGTACTGTGCGATCTCTTATCTTGGGGATCGTGAGATATCTCATTTTTTCTCATCCTCGCATCAATTTGTGTGAGAGTTTTTATAATGATTTGATTCCTCATTATGGAAGTTGTCCTCCTTCTAGTGTCTTTGAGCTAGCTATTTTAGCACGTGTCTCCATTGGCCCTTTTAGGATGGTTTCTATTTTTAGTCATAAGGCCATTCTGCCTCATTTTTTGCTCATTTTGTTCGAGAAGAAGGAACCCTACATGCCCGCCATTTTCTGCATTGTTGGTTGCAATCACCCCAAGATCCTCATTAATTTCATTGTCAATTCACCTCATGGTGATTTTCCCTTCCGCACTTGCGACTGATACAATGGCGTAATTAACCTTTGTTGTATACCTTGCCAAAATGAATACAATGTGGTAATAACCTGTGGTGTTTGCATTTGGTTTTTCTTGCAAACTCTTGGGCTTCATGTGCAAGTAGGAAAAATGGGTGGCGAGTGGGTGAGGACTGAGATAGATAACTGCGATGAGTTTAGGAATAATCATTTAGTTTGGCACATCTGTGTGGAAGGTGGCATTGCGTCACTTTTGGAAATTTTGGTTAGTCATGACCCTAACTTGTCGGGCCAGTTTGCCAACGCATAGAAGGATCAGAGGGTCTCAATCGGAGGAATTTCATTTGAAATCAATGAGGAAGTCATTGCGCAAGCCACGGGTTTACAGTGTATGGGGAAAAAATACCCCAAACACACCAAGAAACCGGATCATGAAAGCTTGAAATCTTTTCTCAGAGGTGATGAGGCCCCGGTGTGGAACTAGTCGAGGTTTGAGAGAGAAGACTTCCCAAAGCCTTGGGATCAGGTGTGCCTGGCGCTGATGAAGTATGTCACCTTGGAAGGTAGGTTTAAAACCTTATTTTTTTATAACTTTCCCTTGTTAAACCATCTTAGACACAAGATGTTGCTTAGTTTTTCATTTTTTCTTCTAATGGATTTGGAAAACTCAGTCAAAAAATGCAAAGAGTTTTCCAGCCTTAACCCTAGTGATCTCCTACCGCTCCTGCTTCATCAAGGGCTCATTCTGAGACTTTATCATTTCCACTAGCCCTCTATCCTCCTAAAGCTATTACGGTTGTTCGCATTGAGGATATTGAACCCCTGTTAGTTGTGAATATTTCCCCGGCTGAGTCTAAAAGCCCTCCTTAGAAATCCAATATGGGCACTACGGGGAATACCAAAGCCAAGATAACCACCAAGAAACTTAAGGGTGGTTAGGATAACGCTCATGCTAGTGCGACAGAGGGTCTCTACGAATTAAAATCCACTATAGCGGATTCGACCCACAAGGCCACCACTGCAAAAAGAGGGAATGAGAAAGGTACGTCGGACCTGATTGTTAAGGAAGGAAAGGGTAGGAACATAATAAGGAAAGACTCTAGAGGAGACACTATTGTGGGTACTACTAAGATAACTAGAGGAGAAAATTCTAGAAGGAGATCCAGGAGGCTTGCAAAGAACAGCAAAAAGAGGCTAATTATTGAGGACTCAGAGGAGGAGTGGTCTGATAGCAAAGGATACAAGGAAGAGGAAATGGAAGAGGATGAGGACAAGTTTGTGGAGGAGCCCTAGTTTACTCCCATGGACAAAAAGGATCCTAATTTTGGCTTTTCCTCACACTCTCCGCATCCTCTGGTCAAAGAGCCTGGTGAGGTCCTGAGGACCATGGACATTGGGGTGGAGCCCTGTGATTTCGAAAAAGAATGGATAAGCTTCACAAAAGGTTTCGTGGGTTGACCCTCTTCACCATGAAGTTGGGCCACTTTGTCACTAGAACCCTATCTAATGCTATCAAGGAGGAACTAGAGGGGAACAACAATTAGGAGAACAAAGATTGGGTGGGTGATGAGGTTGTGGACCTCCTACTCAAAAAATGGGTCAACACCAGGTAGTTGTTGCTTGTGCCGGTGTCCTATCTTTTGGATCTTTCCCTATGGTCTCTATGCTGCCAGTGTGTTGTCTCTGGTTACTGCTTTTTTATGTTAATGTTTTCTTTTTAGACTGCTCTTTTTTGGCCCTTGTGGCTCTTTTGTGAAGGGTATGGCACCCTGAAAATGTTGCTTAACATTTCAAAAACAATACATATCATTGTTATTAATATCTAGAGTAAATTATATCATTAACTGTGTTTTTATTTTCTTTATATTTGTTATCTCGTTTTTTAATTATTATATATTTTACTATTATATTTTACTAACATGATCTCATTCTTAATAATATATTTGTAAATTATATCATTTCTTTGGTTTTTCTTTTGTTTTCTTGTTGCTTTGGTGATCTTTCCTTTCTCTTCTTTTTATTTTTTTGATTTGTTTCCTTTGCTTTCTCTAGGCTTTTCTCTTTTTATCTAGTTTATTGGTTCTTCTTAGTGTTCGGTGTCTCTCTTTGATTGGGGGCTTCTCTTGTTATCTAGTTTTTCTTTATTATTATTTTATTAATCTATTTTAATTTATTTTTCTCTCTCTCCTTCTTGATTCTCATGTAAACTTCCCTTTCCTCCTCCTTTATAATGGCTTGGATCTTCATATTCTACTCCTTCATC
This sequence comes from Sequoiadendron giganteum, assembly GCA_007115665.2. Taxonomy (NCBI): domain Eukaryota; kingdom Viridiplantae; phylum Streptophyta; class Pinopsida; order Cupressales; family Cupressaceae; genus Sequoiadendron; species Sequoiadendron giganteum. Next base: position 332,603,308 of record CM021104.1, on the reverse strand, counting down.
TCTTTTTTCATTGTGATGATGGATCATTGAGTGTGATCCAAAACGTCTATCCAAAAACTAATACATAGTTGAATCTAGAAACTACATACTTTAATGACATGGACTGTGGAAATCTAATGTCTTTGATTAACTTTAAGTCATTAATACTAGGCCAAGGGGGCCAATAAAAAATTATAAAATTAATGACTTAGAATAAATCATTTTACCCAAAATGAGCCTCAAAATGCTGAAAGCCAAATATGCCCAAATTGTACTGCCTGAAATGGAAACTGAGATGATTGTTGATGCTACTATCCAAGATGGCACTGCTAGAAAAAGAATTTACTAAAAATAGTAAATTCAAAAAATTTGTCCGATGACTATGCATGGCATATCACTACGAAGCTCTATGAAAATCTAGAAATAATCTGCCATCCTCATTCATGCAAACCTTCTTCAAAACTCCTATAAAATAGGAAACCATAATTTCATCTCTAACGAGCCTACGAGCTTTCGGGAATAGGCTATCAAATATTGAAGAGTGTATGGCTAAACATGGGGACATTACACAGTGCCAATTCTATAGTTTTTTCTATGCGCTTTAAGGATATGGAATTATTCCATTGACTAGAAGAAGGTGGTGTTTCACTTGAGTTACCATGGGATAAAGTCACAACACTATTTAATATTTCTAGGTTTTTTGAATAGCTACATGATATTGAAAAATGAAATCTTTTATATAGGCTAATATTGTTCAAGTTTCCTGATTATGTGGATGCATATCTACGTTTTGTAGCCATGGCTCAGGCTCAAAATTAGATCCAACTAAGCCTATAATTGATTGGGGATGCACTTAAGGTGGATAAAACCTCATTAAATGCTTTATGTATGCTTAGCAACATGGAATTGAAAATAGATAACTGGCTTAAAGAAAAAGAAACAACTAAAGTAGCATGCCAACTTGTATTGGTTGATGAAGCAAAACAAAAGTTGATGAAGAACAAAGGATTCAAATGGAAAGGAGAAAGAAAGAGGAAGAAATTTGGTGGGTGGTGCAAAAAGAGGAGAAATTTTAACGTGTGAAGGAATTATGGAAGAGTAAGTGTAAGGATAGGGATGATGATGATGAAGAGGTTGGTCGGTCTGAGAAGAAACAAAAGAAGGAAAATAAGAAAAATAAGAAGGATAAGGACCACAAGGATTATGCTTATTATATGGAGGAACTTGATGTTTCCATGGAAGATGAGGCAAATTATATGAGTGACAAGGCACAAGATGATGCAAAAATTCCCTAGATCTTCTTTCACTTAAAGGCCTAGAAGAATCTAATGACGGCGAGACAAATTCTCTAGTTTCAACAAAATCATGAAGGATACATGCATATTATGATTTTGAAGATGATGAACCATTGTAGAAACAGATTCTGAGAGAAGATGGTCCATATGATGATGATGTCTCTAAGGATTCCTGAGCTTTAACCAAACCTATCTCCTATTTTCTAAGAGAAAAATCCCCAAGGCCCATGGGAAATGAATGATGAACATTTGAGTTTCAACTTGGTTTCATTTCGAAAAGGGGACATTACATTGTATAAGATTTGTTTAACAACAAAATAATTTAATCCACCTATTTGGGACTGTAAAAATAAAAATAGATGAGTTAATCTATTTTCAAGTATAGGTTCTTTTAATCTATAATCTAATAGAAAGATAAAGCATAATACATTTAAGGACACAAAAAATGTTCTAAAATAAATAATAAAATAGGTTGCCCATAAAAAACAAGAAAGAGGAAAAATGAAATAATAACATATAGATGATTCATTTGATGTTTTTGATAAGATCTCATCTAACTATGTCAAATGGATTTGGAAGGGAAAAATCATATTTGATTGACTAAAATTTTGAGGTAGATTATCCATCATCATTGTATGCATCATCTTCTCTTGGTGCATTGTAGAAACAGATTCCAAGAGAAGATGATGCATACAATGACGATGGATAAGCTACCTCAAAATTTTAGTCAATCAAATATGATTTGTCCCTTCCAAATCCATTTGACATAGCTAAATGAGATCTTATCAAAAACCTCAAATGAATCATCTTTATGTTATCTTTTCATTTTTCCTCTTTCTTATTTTTTATGGGCAACCTATTTTACTCTTTATTTTAAGAAAAAAAATTGTGTCCTTCAATGTATTATGCTTTATCTTTCTATCATATTCTAGATTAAAAGAACCTATAATTAAAAATATATTAATTCATCTATTTTTATTTTACAGTCCCAAATAGGTGGACTAAATTATTTTGTTGTTAAACAAATCTTGTACAATGTAATGTCCCCTTTTCGAAATGGAACCAAGTTGAAACTCAAATGCTCATCGTTCATTTCCCATGGTCCTTGGGGATTTTTATCTTGGAAAATAGGAGTATAATGATAAATCAAGAGGATATTAATTTCATTAAAGGGGCCACTTAAGTGTTGGCACGAAGACCAAGAAATGTTTATGTTGAAAATGGGGCAGCCATTGTGCTAGTTGAAAGGGGTCAATTTGATATTGTAAAGGAAATTTTTACACAGGTACAAGAAGATGCTACAGGAAACACCTGTGTTCATATGTTTGATGTGTGGGTAAATCTAGCACATGTTTACTTTGCACAAGGATAGTTTTCTCTTATAGTGATAATGTATCAATTGTTTTTTAGGAAATTCTATTTAGCTCAAACACATTATAAAGTAGAACAATGGAAAGATTGTAAAAGAACATTATTAAGAGAAGTAGATTGTAACTACTGTAAGTTTCTAATCATCAAGCTATAGATTCTTTGTTTAATGTAATGAGGTTTTTGAATTACCTTTTGAATTCACTACACAGGGTGTACCCAAATCTGAATTCATTGCAGAGTTCAAATACTTTGCAGCAAACACCGAAGTCCTTGCCCACCTTTTCAGAATTCTCAAGGTCCTCTCAAAACAATCTTTATCGCCCATGCAAGTTTTGTAACTCAAAATGCCTAGTGTAGTTCACGTGCCCAGCCATTTTAACTCAAAGTGAGGTGCCTCAATTCCAAGATAACCAACTACAATGAATGAATGAAGCAAGGTCTACAATGAATGAGAATAAACACAAATTCATGAATCACGCCAATAATTGGCCGAAATGATTTTTAAATATTTTTGTCTAATTTGTATTTGGTAACTGACTATTGAGTCATTTTTATTTTTGTGACTAAATAATTCTTTAGTCAACGAACAAATTAGTCATTTTTTTACTCATTTATAGCTGAGTTGCAAAAAATTAGTAGAATTTAGTCATTTTTAGTTGTTGTGACTAAATTTTTTAGCCACCTAGTCATTTATTTGCCAAATTCTACTAGTGGAAGTTGTAATGTCCCTATAAAATCCAAGGGTAGGATTCCCATCATGATGATAGCATAGTGTGCATACGTCTATGTAGTGTGTGGACATCCTTGACAAAGATTCCTTCACACATGCAAAATGGCATGGCCAAGTGAAAGGAGTGAGGTGGTGGCAATGAAATTGCATCATCAAATTTACGTTTTCTAAGGTAGGGGTGATGAAATGGGGAATTTTCCTAAGGGTGAAATGTAGTGCCCCGCCATGATTCAATCTTTCATGATGTTTGATAAATATTGAATTTACATTTTCTAAGGTAGGGGTGATGAAATGGGGAATTTTCCTAAGGATGAAATGTAGTGCCCCGCTATGATTCAATCTTTCATGATGTTTGATAAATATTGTTTTGGGTGTTTAGTTTAAGTTTTTTTGTAAAATGTTGTTTGTGGTCAGTTGTTTCCGTTTTGACCTTGTTTATGCTTGGGTGATGATTATTGATATTTAGTTGTTAAATTACATTAGTTTAATAACATTGTTTGATTAGTTGTTGAGTTAAATAAATTATTAAATAAACCATGTTGATAAATAGTATTTGAGTTTCCTTGGTCAATTAATTTATTAAATTAAATTATAAGTTATAAAGTATTTCGATAATTAAACATAAAGATATTATTATTAATGATCGGATTATAATAAGTTAAAATATGGAAAATATTATAATATGCAAATAAAATATTAAATGGAAGGAGATATTGGAAAAAAAATAGTAAAAACAATTAAAAATATAGAAAAAGAATTATCGGAGCACATGTGTGACTTCAAACTGTTTGTAGAATAGAAACTTTTTGTTTTGTGAGATTTTATTTGATTTTAGTTTTCAAAAATCAAATAGCTTCCCTTGTAAATAATTATCATTTTTGGAGAGATAGGGAGGAGGATGGATGATTATTGAATTTGGTTTTTTGGGAAGTAAGGTATTATTTGTCTACAAGAAATTTATGTAAAAATGGTTGCATTTCATTGTTGATGCTGAAAATTTTGGATTGGGGACTTCGAAGAGGTTGTTGTAGCAACAAAGTATTTCTCTCGACATCAGATTTCTATCCCAGATAGCATTGGATCTAGGTTGGCTTCATCCTTGACTTGTTTATCTATTTAAGATGATTGAATTCTCTCACTCATGTCAATTGAAAATTAAGGCTTGTTTTTTGATGCTTGATTTGTTCTTCCTCCTCATGGGCTAATATTTGTTACTGCCTATTCTTGATTCCTTTCAATGATTCATTTATGTTGGGAATCCGATGTGCATAAATTGTGTTTTAATAGTCTAGGGATCTATGTATACTGTTTGGGGAATCAATTTTAGATGTTGAGATTTTATTGTCTAATACAATTTTTTTCCCTTGTATCCATAATCAATATCGTACAAGCTGAATTTGTTCCATAGTTTTCCAAATTAGTCGATCACCATATCCTGTTTGGGTATTTGTTGAGTTTAAGGTCTGCATTTATTTTTGACTCCATTCTGCATATGGTGTTGTTTCTGCATTGTATGATGGTCTGGGAATCATTACATTTCATTTGGCATATAGGCTTTTAGACCGGTGTCCATGCTAAAACAACAAATATCTCATGCTTGCCAATTTATTTTAGCCTGCATTCGATGCCCATACTTATATTTTATGCATACTATATTGTTGGAGGTTTAAATTAAGAGCATTGAAAATGATAGTCGAGACTTAAAAATTGCATCCTTCTCTATATATTGTTTGTGGTGATTATTCCTCTCTCTTTGATTTATAAAAGTGAAACTACATGTATCAAATTATCTTGAAATCACAAAATCATGTTCTATGTATGTTTCCAATTTCTTTCCTTGGCATAGGATGTTGCCAAAAATTTTCCCTGAGATTTCATTTTTGAATTGGGATGAACTTATACTATGTGGAGTGTTAGTTTGATGGGAAATGATTTTTGGGTGCTATGGGTAGAGGCAGTTTCATTGTTTAAGTCATATTTGACATTGCATGTTTCAAATTATTCAATGGTTAATATTTCTTTATAATAGCTGAACTTTCATGGCATTCGATAATCCTTCCAATTCGATGAATCTGTAATGCCCGCCATGCAACCCTAGAGGAAGTTTTCAATTCACTAAAAAAAATGTACTAATTTTATTTTATTAAAGTGAATTAAACATACATGTTCATCTAATAATTGACAGCATCCCCTAGGGTTACGTAACCTAGAATTACCTAATTCCCCATTAACATACATCATTAAGATTCATTGCATTAAAATTATACAAGTAAAAACAAACATTCAACATAAGTAAATTAAATGAATAACAAGATAACATCCATAGCATAATTCTATTAAAAGAATAACTGTTTACAATTCTCATTCCCAGAATGAGTCATAATACATGGGTGTTTCAATTACATAAATCCACCCCATAAATACAAGAGGGGTAAAGTCAATTCAATACATCTTGAAATTACAAAGTACAAGAAATAATAACAAGCTACACGAGCTGTCCATCTGGATGTCTCGCCACCAAGTGTAGAAGATCAAGGGGGACCCAACGGTTTTGGTGCATGTTCCTCCCAACCAAGTGGTACCCGAAGGCCCACCCCCCATGCTAAGAGATAGCAACAATGCAACAAGGACAAGATACTACTACCTCTAACCAGAGGTAGAATCATACTGACACATACTGACTCAACCAAACACATGTACAGTAAGAGTCTACCACTAACATGGTCACATTGCTTCCAGACATAAAATTAATCGGGTATGGTAAGAATCCATACACACAACACACCACACTATGTTATCCTAGACAGAGTGTCATCGCATGGTTTGTCATGAGATCTCCTTTGGGCATTCTTCATAGGCTTTGGTGATCTTGGTGGCCTCAACTGAATCCCGACCCTCATACACACTCATGCAGAATCAACTACCTTTCATATGGACAAGATAGTTGACCTTGCCATTCCAGGCCTTCTCACTCACCCCAAGTCTAAACTAGCCCTTGTGCCTATGAGTGAGGTTAATTTATCTTGATTAATGTGAAATGCATCCTAATCATCTAAGTACATTACTTTAATTTTCACTTATTAAAATCACTTTTGAAGGTTACCCAGTTTACCTCTTTGGGCTCCGACCCCTAACAAAAGCCACTCTTCTAATGGATAACACACTACACAAATCTAGACTCCAAGGGTAACACAAGTGTTGTACAACTGAACAACGCAATCTCTCCTATTCTAGGAGACAAAAAATAAGGAAATCAACTCCAATACTAGGAGGAAACAATACCCTTATAATGCTACCCAAGGAAAAGAAATGAACATTATCTTGATAAGGGAATGACCCACAATCTCTAGAAGGCTTAACAATTTATATCACAATTTCCGATTCCCAAAGCAAGCAACATAAGGAAAACTTAATATTAAAAAGCATTGACAATAAATTCCACTATATTTGGATATCTTAAATCCATTTCCTTATCTAAAGCTTTTTGCAGAAATTAAAACAATATAATTCTAAATTTTCATTAAAACAAATAAATTCCTCCATTAAATAACTATATTTTCGCTATCATTCCAACCATGCATACTATTCATTTCAGTTTTAAAGATCAATAAATCACTACTTTGCATGACACCAAAAATCTGAAACAACATATAAAATATATACTTAAATATACAAATCTAAATCAAAGTAGAAATAAAATAGCAACTATATTCAACATTGATTTTAAAATTTTGTTAAAAAAAAAACTACCAGATTATAAAAATTGGTTATTTTTGGATGAAATCCGAACTCTTATATTCATTTCCCATATAAATTTATAAATACAAATTTAATATTATACATTGCTATATAATATCAACATATACATTAATATGCATAATTTGTTAAATCTGCATTAAAATAAATTAGCATTAATTCTAATTTATAAATGATAATTAATTATCATTAAAAGTTACACAGATTTTTCATAAGTAAAAAAAACTTTAATTTAAACCAAAATTATAAATACCAAAAATAGAAATAAAAATCAAAAAAGAAAACAATTTAAAAAAAAACCAAGGGGAGCGGTGAGGGCGACTGGACGGTACCGTCGGTACCCTGCACCCGCTTACACCCAGGTGTCGGACTGTACATTGTACAACCGGCCACCCCTTATTAAGGGCATTGGTCTGTACAATATACAGGCCGGTCCCTTGCTGCGTGAGCCGCGCTCACCACTGGCACGGTGGGCCGTGGGGGTACATCCACCCCCACCAACCACTATCACTTTATATATATATATATATATTTTTATTTTTTTTTAATTTTTTTTTCTATTTTTTATATATTTTTTTGTTAACATAATTTATTTTCTCGAATTTTTCAATGGCAATAAAATTTTGGACAGAGAAAAAAAAACAATAAAATAATCTTTACAAAATGGGCATTTTCGAGATTCATTTTCTAGGTACGCCGTACGAACGACATTAATAATAACAACCAAATAGAATGTATTTAATCTATAACTATTGATGATTATGCATATATATATATTTATAATATATATTATCTGCATTTATTTTCAAAGATATAATACATATAATAGGCAATTATGTATATTTAAACCCAAAATAAAACTACTGGTAAAATAGAGTAAAAGAATTAAATGGAATAACTAGTGACAGGAACCAATAACTATCATCTAGAATTCTTTCCTAACCTCAAACAGATAAATCAAATAAAACTGAATTCATTTAAAACCATTTCTTTCAAACTCCCAAAAATACAAAATAAGAAAACTCAAGGAGCTCTAATTTTCTTCATCTTAAAATTTTCTACAGAGATTTGTTTTCATAGCCAAATCTAACGGTTTTCCAAAGAAAATAAAATTTCTTCAATAATCTACCTTGATGCACAGTCTACGATTTAGACAAAAATAATGGTTTTACCATTTCCTTAATTGAAAAATTAAAACCTACAGTAATTTGTACAATCTTCCAAATTTCTTGATGAATTTAAATCTAGTTTTCGTTAACAAATCCTAAATCCTAAAGAATTCAACCAATAGATTCTTTAAAACAATGCAAACTTATTTTAAGTAGACTAGAACAAAATTCACAGCATAAAAGAAAAGCTGGATTTCGAAGCTACAGGCAATGCAGAAGATCTTTGATGCAGAGCCTCCTCCAACGTTCTCTTGTATTTCTTTCGATTGTGCAACGAATCCCAGCAAGCAATGATCCAAAGGCTCAAACCACTTCAACCAAATTTCTTCCTTTCAAACAATCCTACCTACTTTCTCAATAAATTCAACCCAATTTCTTACTAAATTCTACCCAAATTTCTCAATACAATTCTCCCCAATTTCTCAATTGATTCTCTAGCCAAAACTCTCTCTAAATTTCTTTTTCTTTTCTCTTTTCTTTCTTTTTTTTCTTCCTGCAACTTTTCCCTTCCTCTCACATAACCCCATTTCCAAAAAACGAAAACAACTAAAAAGGAAAACCCCCAAAAATCTCACACAAATTTCTCCAATTAATTTAGTAATCTTCTAAAACAAATAAAAATTTCTAAACTAACAAACTCTCTTCAATAAATAAAAATATGCAACTGCTATAATTCAAAATATCTTTAACAATCTAAATTTTCTTGCATGCAAAATAAAAAATTTAAATATTAATTTAATTTCCCTTTTTCGAAACTCTTATTGAATTAAAATGCAATTTCATATATTTTACACATTCATTTTCTTTTAATTTAATTTAATCCGATAACCTTAATTAATTAATTTAAATTATTTAATAATTAAATCCAATCCTTTTGAGATTAAATTTAATTAATTAAATAAATTAAAATTTAACTAATTAAACTTTATTATCAACTTTAAATATAACATCAAGGCAAAATTTTACTTTAATATACAATAATCACTACCTTTAATCAATGCTATAATTCCAACAATTGATTTAACAAATACGCATCATACAAAATCAAATAACATTAAACAAGGTAAGATATGACTCAATAAAAGGACTGATGACACACTAAGGCTAGGGCATAGACTGACACATGTTACCTAGCTACTATCTCCCTTTCAACTTAACCGTTGGATCGACACGCTCAAACCTATGAAACCAAGTGGAGTCGATGTCATGTACCTACAACCTGAAAAACCAATTAAACATCATATAGTATATCCAACATATAATACACACCGTGAAGAAGAAATCACGGATTCGCAGGGCGCTCGCAAGTGAGTGATGCAAACCCATCCTCTTCACCAATACACTCATCAAGGACTGACACTAATGTCATAATCAATACTCACATATAAAACCTCATGATAATTCTACTAACATCATTAATCCATGAAAGCATGTGAAACAAAATCAGATAACCACATCACACAATAATAGTTTCCGCTCAATAGTAGCGATCAAAACATCATAACAAATTGTGTCTAGTATCAAAGTATCTGCAACCAAATAGAGTATCAGGCAAACTGAATAATAAGTTTGGAACCCTTGGCCTTGTGTGATTGTATGGAGTTTGCACTAGGGGATTTTTGCAAGCTTCCAGGAGTAAGCCTGACCCTAGGGGGGGAGGATGTAAGACCCCTCCATTTTTCTCTTTTGATCGAACAGTGTCTTGTTGGTTATGATGTGTTTTCTGTTAGTGCTTGGACTATGGTACTTGATTTCTAATTGATCTTTGTCTGCAAAATGATGTGCTTGTTATATTTTAACATAATGGTGATTTATTTAGGTGTTATTATTATGACATGCTTTGAGATTAGCATTGTGAATATTTGAACTAATGATGATGTTTTATGTTTTGATTATATTATTGATGTTAGATTCGTCAGTTGGTAGTACTGTATTGGTGAAGGGGATGGGAGTGCATCACTCGCTTGCGAGTGCCCTGCGATTCCTTTATTCCCTCTTCACGGTGTGTTTTCTATGATGCAGATATACATGTGTGATATTATATTGTTTGCAGGTTGACAGGTACAAGACACTGACTCCACCTAGTCTCACAGGTCTGAGCGTGTCCATTGCCAATGACATTTGATTGGGAGATAGTAGCTAGGTTTCTTGTGTCAAGCCATCACCCTAGTCTTGTGTGTGTCGTCGGTCTTGTCTGGTTCTGTTGAATTAAATGTTATTGCTCTCTTGCTTTGATCTTATTATATTGCAAGTTAGAAAAGTTAAATAAATGACTATGTGGTTAAATTGTTAATTTAATTAATCCGATTATATTGGGAAAAATGTTAATTTATTTATGGATTAATTTAATGTAATTAATAAAATAAAGAAATCTTGGATTTGATTTATTTTATTAATTTATTTAAATTAATTGTGTCGAAATGAAATTATTTATGCATTTTGATAATTGTAGTTTTTTTTTTCTTGAATTGAAGTTAAATTGAAAATTTAAGAAAATGTTATTTTATTTATGGATTAATTTAATAAAATAATTAAATCTTGGATTTGATTTATTTTATTAATTTATTTAAATTAATTATGTTGAAATGAAGTTATTTATGCATTTTGGTAATTATAGTTTTTCTTGAATTGAAATTAAATTGAAAATTAAGAAAATGTTTAAATGTTATTTTTGGAAATTAGAAAAAGGCAAAATTGGAAATTAGGGATATTTTCAAAAGTTTGACTTTAGGGTTTGAGGAGATATTTTCTATTTTGCTATTAATTGGTTTTTGGGGAAAATTGTGGTGGAGAAAATGAAAAAAATGGAGAAGGGAAGAATTTCTGTTTTTGGGGGTTTTGGATTTGCATGGAGGAAATGGATTTTGAAGAGGAATCATGGCACCCTTTTTGGATCTTATCAAACTTCTGGAACCAGTTGGACTTCGGGGAAAGGGGAAGGAGCTTGGATCTGAGGAGAAGGCTTGCACCATTTGGCCAATCTCTCAAATCTTCTGAAACAGGTTTTCTTCTTGTTAAATTTGGTTCATTTTGAAAATGTTTCACAATTTGATTTGCTGTTTGGAAATTATGGATTTTAACCTTAATTGATTTCAAGATAAAATCCATGTTAGAATTCCTGTAGGTTTCCTTTCTTTTCTCTATGCTAGAATTTGAAAAATCTATTTGAAAATTTAATTGTTAAAATCCTTGTGAAATTGGGTTTTCTGGAAATTTTATAACTCTATCTGTAAATAATTGTTTTGGAAAAAACTTCTCCAATTAAACTATTCTGTTGAAATTATTTATATATATATATATATATATATATATACATATATATGCATACATATATGATTTACATATATACAGACATATATATATATAAATTAATTGAAATTTATATTTTTCTTTTTTCTGGAAAAATCGCCATGGGCGAAATCCAATCCGCAGTTATAAAAGAAGGGTTTCATTTTTTTTTAGTTTGGGTTTGGGGGGACTGTGGGAGGCGCTGCCCCCACCGCCGCCCCCATACAGGGGACGGTTGTGGAGGCCGAGCCTCCACGCAGCCCCCAATAACCTTACTCCCACCGGTCGCGCCCTGCCTTGGGCTCGGCTGTGTGTAACACAGCCGGCGCCCTTAGGGGAGCCGACTGTGTTACCCACAGTCGGCCCAAGGTATGGGTTCGGCTGTGGCCGAACATGGCCGCTGCCGCCGCCGACCCTGCAACAAGAAAAACATGCGGCCAAAGCTTAGGTGCCCTAAAATGTGGCACGGGAATCAACGAAAATACTTGCCCTGTTTTCATTTGGGGATTTAACAAAAAAAATAATAACTAAATTAAAATATAATATTTTAATATCATATTTTATAATATTAAAATATTATTAAATAATATTTTGAATATTATATTTTATAATATAGGAATATTATATATATATATATATATATATATATATATATATCAAGGGGAATTAATTAATGGCATGGGTAAATTATTAGAGAAAACTTTATATCATGATGTTATAGTCAAATTATGGAATTTTATTTCTGAATAATTTATTTGAAAAGACTAGCATCGGGATTAAGGGTAATATATTTTTATATCATGATTAATTCATTTCTAGATGATTTATTTTTCAAAAGAGTTGTAGATATTTTTCTTAAATGATTTATTTTAAATTGAAGGGGTAAAGGTTATTTAATTATTATTAATTGCAAATAAGGGAAAATTAAATACTTGATCCTAGGTTATAGCAGAAATAACGAAATTAAGATGATATAGTTTAGAAAAGGATAAGTTGGGTTAGCATAATTTGTTAATAAACGAATTATTAGATTTTTAAACATTTAGTTGTGTCATTTATTTTAATATATGTGTATAGATTTTTAAATACATATATATTAAAATATAGCTTTAAATGATGTTGAAGTTAAATGTATTTGAGAAAGTTAAATTTAAGTTCAATAGTTCAACAGTTCAAATTACTGATTTGATTTAGATTTAAATGAGAAAATTATAAATCAAGTGTAATAGTCGTATTAGTGGATTGAGATAAAACATTATATTTGGGAAAGGACAATTATTTGTTTTACAGATAATATATTTAATAGTGAAATTAATTATTGTTTAGATGAATTATTTCGGAAAGAAGAAATAGATGATGTAAAGTAGTATGTCTGAAATGACCAAGTAAATAATTATTTTAATAATTACCAGTGATTGAGAAATTAAATATTAGTTTAAAGTTCTCCTTATGTCAAAAAGATACATTAGTAAATCTGTTTTATTATGGCAACAATCTATGAAATTTTACTGAATGAAGTAGATTTAGGAAATCCGAAGAAGATGTAGTTATGATTAAATTGCTTGTTTAAAATGTTGATTTTCTTATTATTGAAAAGAGCAATTATAGGATTAAATATTGGGTTTAAATTTTGGCATGTATCTGAAGGAGATAATATTAAATTAGCTTTGCTAAGACTATAAGCTATTGAATTTTATAAAAGGCAAAGGATTTTGTTGGTTTTTAAAGTAGTCGAGGGAATTGATTTAGTTATTAAGCTAGTATTTCCCTTCACTACAACTGTTGAACCTATTGATTGTTTTAATCAATTAATCTGTGAAGACAATTAGTATCTTTGTTTGTGAGATCTTTTTGAAAAGAAAATGGATTTAGTATATCCAAAGGTAGATATTTCACTTGTGTCAATGATTACTCCCTTCGTGTACTTGTATTGGCATTTGGGTTAAATTTATCTTTGGCTTGTTAAATCTTTCGGAAGGGGTTTAAATTAGATGGGTTGTCGTATCATGTATCAACCTATTTGGAATGATGAAGTAAATGTCATATTTTAGTATTATTTATAATTAGGTAATTAAATACCTTGATTAAATTGTTTTCCCTTGCCTGAAAGAGGCATTGTTTAATTAGTTTCTTTGCGTCATTAACTACTGATTTATGTTAAGGAAGTGGATTTAAGGTATCCAAAGTTAGTTTATTCCACGCAAATGCTTGTGTGATTGATTCCTCTGTGTTCATGTTTGAGGTAGTGGGTTAAGTGTCGTTGATTGTAAGTCTTCTAGTGGACCCTAGAATTTGGAAGTTGTTGTTTGTGAAGTCAACCTTTTGTTAGTTCCTTGGTTAGTACTTGAGGTTGTGTAAATGTTCTACCTAGTTCCCATGAACGGGGATGCATTGTGCCTCATGTAAAAGGAGTGGTTTATATGAATAGTGGCTCCTTGTAATGAGTGGTTTTGTTATGCTTTTTTCCTCCAGTATTTGGAGAGGGCTTGACTTATGTTTCCTCCTAGTGTTGGAGTGATCATCTTATCTATTTGTTTTTTCTTGGGCTTTCTGTGGTATTGGTTTGAATGTGTGATGTAAAGTGAGAGTGACTTCCGTTAGGGGCCAGAGCCGTGAGAGGTAAGCTGGGTAACCTTTGGAAGGAGTTTATTCATGTGTCATCTAAAGCATTGTGATCCATGTCAGTGATGTTATAGTATCCCTATAGTTGGTACTTGATTGTGATGTGTACAGTTTTCTTAACATACATGATCTGTTATACTTGGAAGCAATGTAACCCTGTTAGAGTTGTACTTGGTGTACTTGTGATGTAATTGAGTTGTACGTGCATTGATCTTGAGTTGTACTTGTGTGATTCATGTGTTAGTTTGAATCAGTTTGGTTTTGTCTGTGTCTAGAGGTAGTTGGTCTTGTCATGGTACCTTGTTACTATCTCCTAGCATGGGGGGTGTGCCTTTGGGTTCCACTTGGTTGGGTGGTGTTCACCTTACTCCGTTGGGCTCCCTTCTTGTTCGTGTTGACAAGCTTTCCAGTTGGAGAGCTCGTGGGATCTAGTCATCTTTATGCCTTATTCTTTCAGTTATTCTTGTAATTTGTTACCCCTCTTTGTTATTGAGGTGGAAATTGTAATATGTATTCATGCTTTTGGATTTACCTCATTTGGGGAATGAGAGTTGTAATCTTATTGTAAAAGAGATCTCATGACATCTTTAATTTTCTTTGATGAATTTATCTTGTATAGAATGCATGTGCTATTCATTTCATAAGTAATTAAATGTTGTGGTTTCATTTCGTTAATGTTGTTCGTGGGTTTTTAAGTAACCTCAGTCTCGTAACCTTAGAAGTTGTTGCAATAGTTAGTGAACTTGCATATTAATTATACTTTTTTTAAAAAAATTAGTTCGTTTGTTTAGTAAATTGCAACTTCCTCTAGGGTTGCGTGACGGGGCGTTACATTATATAATAAGTTATAGTCGTTGCATATTTTGAAGTCCTTATTCTTTGATATGTTTTATTATTAGCAAGAGAAACTCCCTAGTGCCTGAATTGTATAATTTTGATGGCATATCATTCATGTTGAATGCTCCTCAATCACTTTTCAATGACCACATTCATATTTGGTTTGATGAATTATTTGGTCATTATGATTTATTCAGTTCGATGAATGTATCACCTTACTTTGAAGAAAGTAGGCTATTTATTTAGCATTCAAAGTATTCATTTTTTGTAGGTAGTCATTGGATATAATATGAGTTGGGAGATTCAGCTAAGTATACCTAATATTGGTAATTTGAATGTATAAAATTTGATGGACATTTAGTGTGTTTAGAATCTGATTCCTGCACCTTGCACTATGTATTTGTTAGTTATGCATAATATAAGGTGGTCAATGAATATAAAGTTAGTTAAGAAGTTCAATAAATCTGATCTAACTATAGTGTTCTATTTATTTCATATATATAGTTATATATGCATATGAATGTATGTTTATAAAAGGTCTTAGTAAAAGAATATATATATATGCTTTGTAATAAGTTGATATGTAGATAAGTGTATTAGAAAATTAAATTAGAAAAGAAAAGAAAATTGATTTAATTATATTTAGGTAATTGGAGGATTTACTTAAATGAATGCATTTGTTAATATTTTAAAATGTTGATTTCTATCATACTTAGTCCTAGTTGATATGTAGATTCTTTACATAATAGTTGTTAAGAGTTTATGTTATTGTGTTAATTTTTTGAAATGGAGATGATTGGAGTGAATGTATATTATGGATTCCTATTGTGCTAAGTGGTTAATAGTAGTCTTCCAGAGGCTTAGGGAAGTATCTTATTGGTTAGGTTTTATGATCATTTCTTCTTGGAAATGGTTGATAATATACTTGAAATGTGTTCATGAGGGTCTTTAGCCTTGTACTGCTTATTCTTTTTTATGGTTGGACTTGTGAGCGAGAGGGTTCATGCCTCACTCTATGTGTGTGCTCATGTGGTTATGTAATTTGTGCAAGATGGATTTACCCTGTTTGATGTTTCAGGTCTACTAGTTGCAAGTAGGGGGAGTGGCTCTCAATGGAGGCAATATATTGTGAGAGACTGTCAAGGTAACACATTGGAGAGTTTCTTAACTGAATGATAACCTAATTAATTAATTAGGGGGTTGGGTATTTTTCACACTAATTAAGATAAGTGGGTGCCTCACCTATGCCTATAATGCTTGTTTAGGCTAAGGATGGGTTGAGAAGGCCTAGTTGGCAAGATCAAATTCCTTGTCCTCACACAATAAATTTTGGATCTACATGTGTCACCCTATGGGTTTGGCATCTAGTGAGATAATTTCAGGGTAACCCATGCTAGGACCATGCGATGAAACTCTTCCTTATTGCAATCTAGCATTCCCTAGTTTTGTGTTCCCCTTCTGTTGTATGTGTTCTTTTGGAAGTGAAGTCAATGTTGTAAGAGACATATGTGTTATATGATGTTGGTGTTATACTATGTTATGTTGGAGCCATGGTTTGTCATTTTGTGTTAAGCCTTCTATCTTCTTGACTATTTTTTTGTGGGACCTTATTGTTATCTCCTAGCATAGGGGGTGGACCTTAGGGTTTCACATAGTCGGGTGGATTGTGTCTTTTTCTCTATTGGGTTTCCCAGTTGTTGATTGTGTGCATGAAGGATGTACCTCATGTAGTAGATTTTAGATTCGATACCTACTAAGGAGACAATTGTCTATGTTATGTATTGAATCTATATATCATTTGTATCATGTAATGTAATCTTGATGTATTCTTACCATTATATTCAGGGAAGCATTGATGTAAGATGTAGTAGTTATGTGGTACCCTCATGTAATGGAATTTGTATATGTACCTATTGGTTCTCTATATATGATCCTTGATGACTATTTATTTGATGTTATGTACGAAATGTATGTTTCTTATTCATTTAATGCAATGGATTTAAAATGAACTCTTGTTGTTAGTTAATCCATGATGTATGTTTAGATCTTGTTCAGTAGGTATGTTCATAATGCATTCATGGAACCTTAGAGGACACAACTTAACTTATATTTTATGCTTAGATACGGTTTACATTCCATGTTATTTTACTTCAAATTCCTGGTATCAGAGCCTAGGTTCATACATTGGGTACTCTGGATACATATGAGCCCATTACATTATCCTAGTTTCTTGTACTTTTGAGGTTATATCCTTCTTGTTTTTCCATCATTGCTTAGCAACCTGAGATTTGTCCTTTGGTGGTGTTTGTCCATAGGTGCAAAAAACTGGTAGAAAGGATACGACCCTCGGTGTAGTGCGCAATGCATCGATATTCTTTCTAATGGGGATGCATTAGGGAACATTGTGTAGCCTTGTGATATGATTCTTGATGATGTGAAGGGTGTGTGTATGTGAACAATGCATGTTAGATCATGAATATAGTGCTTATGAAGTGATAAATTGTGTTTTCATGCTTCTAGAAAGGTGTAAAAGCATGATCTTGTGTCACTTATGTTATGAGATTTAGTGTTGTGAAGAGCATAAGGTGGAATGTATTGTCTATAAATGAAGTATATTTAACAAAAAATATATTCTTTGAGTGCATAATTAAGTTGTCTTATGGAAGTGTAGCATTCTAAGGTAATGAATCAAATTTGATGATTGATATATAGAAGATGGTTTACGAGTTGATTTGATTATTGAGTGTTGTCTTCAGATATGTCTTGGTGAAAGGGATAGTGCCACATTACTCATTCATGAGTACCCTACTACGTTGCGATTTCCTTTCACGGTGTGCCCGATTGTATGATTATATATATATGTTTGATCATTTTTTTGTTGTAGGTTGCAGGTACTAGGCATCGACTCCACCTGAATTGGCAGGTTTGAGCATGCCTTAAACCCAATGGAATAGTTGATCAGAGATAGTATATGGTCCCTTACCCTAGCCATCATCCTTGAAGAGGATGAGTATCTAATCTTTCACCTCGTTTGTGTCGTTTGATGTCAGTGGTCAATGGTTCATGCTTCTTGACCTTGGTTAAGGTGTAGGTACTTGTTCAGCATTTGGTTTTCTTAATTATTTAATGTTGCTTGTATTTACATTATAAGAAAGGTGAATGCGGTATTATTTAACAAGTTTTATAACTTATGTGTGTATGCTTTATTTTAACCTTGCGACTTATAGGAGTAAGTCAAATCTTAGGGGAAGAGGATGTACTACCCCACCATGATTCACTCTTTCAAGATGTTTGATAAATATTGTTTTGGGCTGTTTAGTTTAAATTGTTTTGTAAAATGTGCTTTGTGGTCAGTTGTTTTTGTTTTGACCTTGCTTATGCTTGGGTGATGATTATTGATATTTAGTTGTTAAATTAAATTGGTTTAATAAAGTTGTTTGATTAGTTGTTGAATTAAATAAATTATTAAATAAACCATGTTGATCAATAGTATTTGAGTTGCCTTGGTCAATTAATTTATTAAATTAAATGATTAAGTTATAAATTATTTCGATCATTAAACATAAAGATATTATTATTAATGATGGGATTATAATAAGTTAAAATATGGAAAATATTATAATATGTAAATAAAATATTCAATGGAAGGAGATATTGGAAAAAAATAGTAAAAACAATTAAAAAGATAGAAAAAGAATTCTCAAAGCACATGTGTGACTTCAAACTATTTGTAGAATAGAAATTTGTTGTTTTGTAAGATTTTATTTGATTTTTTTTTTCAAAAATCAAATAGATTCCCTTGTAAATAATTATCATTTTTGGAGAGATAGGGAGGAGGATGGATGATTATTGAATTTGGTTTTCCGAGAAGTAAGGTATTATTTTTTTGCAAGAAATTTCTATAAAAATGGTTACATTTCATTGTTGATGCTAAAAATTTTGGATTGGGGACTTCAAAGAGGTTGTTGTAGTAGAAAAGGATTTCTCTCGACATCGGATTTTTGTCCCATCCAGCATTGGATCTAGGTTGGCTTCGTCATTGATGTGTTTCTCCATTTAAGTCAATTGAATTCTCTCACTCCTATTGGTTGAAAATGAAGACTTGTTTGTTGATGCTTGCTTTTTTCTTCCTCCTCTAGGGATTATATTTGTTACTACCTATGTAATGCCCTGCCTCATAACCCTAGAGGAAGTTGCAACAACTACGAAAGCATACAATTTTTTTCTTTTGAAGTGCAATATTAACATGAAAGATGCACTACACTATCACAACATCCTCTAAGGCACACGACTAAGGTTACATCTGAATCCCATAACACAAACATTACTCATTTGAAGCAATTAATTAATTACTAAACATGAATTGAAGTACATACATTCAAAGCATTAAAATTGCATCACATAAAATAGAAATACATCAAGATCCACATATTACATTAATTTTCAAATAAGGTTTACAATACTCATTCCCAGAATGAGGAAGATCATACATAGGTGTTAAAAATTACATGAGTCCTCCTCAAACACGATTGAGGAGTAATATAAGTACAAGTTTCAATTGATACAATACAATAAAATAAAGGATCATATCAAAGGTATCCATGAGCTCTCCAACTAGAAGATCTCGCCATCACGAATAGAAGAAAGGGCACCCAACGGAGTAAGGTGCATGTTCCACCCAACCAAGTGGTACTCGAAGGCCCACCCCTTGTGCTAGGAGACAATAACAAGGTTCCCTAGGCAAGACCATCTACCACTAGACATAGTCTAACACATAACTAAACTTAACAAATACTAGTACAATACTAACTCATTGAGTACAATACTTCCAGAGCTAAATAATTAAATAAAACAATGAGCCAAACATACTACTGACATAGAAAGAGTTTCACCACAAAATTGCATGGGTTACCCTAACAGATCTTCCCAGATGTCGAGCCCCATCAAAATTCACTCTCCTACTGTCAACACGTGGAACAAATCCACAACCAAAGGTAACTAGTTCCCACTACAGATCTTCAATCCCCATCCAAAGATAAATGACATCACATCTTCGTTCATGGTAATCAGGTGATTTACCGTAAATGACACTACGCACTACGCAAGGGAATAAAAATGGGTTGACATTACAATACGACAACCCCCAAATCTAATGACTCTTCTAGAAGACTTACAAATTATTAACTAACACTTTAACTAATTTTCCCCAAAATGTAACTAGAAGAAATCAAATACAAAAGGGAAATAAAATAGGAAATTAAACTAATCTTCAGATATACTAAATCCAATTTCCCCCTCAGTGATTTACAATAAAGAAATTGCCCAAATAAAAATAATTAAGTAAAAAACCTTAACAATCAGAGAAGGAAAATCTAACTTATCTACAACTTCAATTTCTTCAATTACTTTTAATAAAATAATAATTTTCCCTATTCAACTCTATCACTTGTAAAATTATCTTCAATGTGCCTTTGCATGAATTAATTAAAATAAAAACATTTAAATATTGAATCTATTTATATATATATATATCTAAAATATATATAATCAAAAAATATATATATATATATATATATATATTATTTTATACCATATAATCCATTATAAAATATGTATATCTAAATATAACTATATATATACATATAAATATATATACATGAATATATACAGACTTATATATATGAAATTATATATATAATATATTTTATCAACATCAAATATAAATAAACCCAAATAAAATATTATCGAAGGCTTTTATATTTTTATTTCCTGGCGGACGAAAGTAATGAACTTTTAGCAATTAATAAAGCAAGCTTTATTCACTGGCCATGAGGGTGGGGAGGGTCTGTGGAGCTATTACCTCCACAACGTTGTCCCCTTGTGGGGACAACGATGGAGGTAGTACCTCCACACACCTTCCCATAAAAATAACATTTGAAACTAAAACAACTTCCCATAGAAACGAATACCCAGTGATGGCAAGGAGATCGTCGTACAGACGACAACAAATTTCTTCAATACAATCATAAACACTTTATAATTATATATATATACTTTGTATATATATATATATGCACACACATATACATATATTCACATATGTGTATATATACTTTATATATAAGGAATTTCAAAACAATAGTTTTAATTGGGGAAATAATTTTTTTTTTGAAATGCATTCTACAAGAAACTTTTCCAAAAACATTTGGAAAGCCAACTTACAAAGAAACTTTCTACATATGGATTTATCAAATAAAAAAGACAGAGAATACTTTTGAATTTTCTCATACAATGAATGTAAAAGAGGAAGAACACTTAAATTCTTACAGACAAATTTTACAAGAAATTTCCCGTGAGATTTAATCTTACAGAGAGTCTAATTTTTTTCAATTTCCAGATCCCTAATATTGTTTCCTTTTGGGTTCTTCTTTGTTTAAAATAATCCCAACTTAAATTTTTCAATAGTTTCCACAAAAGATTTCATTTCAATAGAGAATTTCATTTTCACAGATAATTTCACACACAAGATTTATAATTTTAAACAAAACTCAAAGCTTTAAAACTTGCACAGATAATCTTTTCCAGAGAGTAATCTAAACTAAGAAGCTTTTCCAATAAGAAACTAAATAGAATTGAAAGAGGAACCTGAAATCCAACGCCTGTGAAGATGTGAAATGGCGTAGCACCTCTTCCATAGATCCAAGTTTTTTCCCAGACCAAACAAAGCTTCCTTCAGAACAATCAAATTTTCAGAACACAAAAAATTCTTGAGAATTTTTTTTTTCAAAATTTCCACAAAAACAACCAAAACATGCAATCACCAAAATTTTTTTTTTCTAAAAACCTCTTTCCCAACAAAATATCCTCTATCCTTCTTTCGTGAAGAAGCTTCTCACTTCTTCCCATTACAGCCATTAATTTTCTCCATGAATAAATTTTCCCAACAACCCTCATAAATATTTTTCAAACACATGTTGAATAGCAAAATATCTTTCAAAACCAAATTGCACCAAATCCTCAAGATATTTTAAAAATTAAAACATTTGATAATTTCTAAAATACTTAGCATTTCCAATTTAACTTAATTCAACTAATTTAATTAATTAATAAAATAATATAATCCTAAGATTAATTAACCAATTAGATTAAATTAATTAATTAATTAATTATCATCTTCTAACATTAAAAACTAGAATAATTTAATAATCATCTAAAATATCTAAATCCATTACTTACCTTTTACAAACTTGCAACATAAATAATTTCAAAGAAAAATTAAACAACATTTAGCAAACAAAACCAACTAGAACCGACGACACACTATGACTAGGATGGTGGCTTGACACAGGAAACCTAGCTACTATCTCCCAATTAAGATTACCATTGAGCAATGAACATACTCAAACCTATGAAACCAGGTGGAGTCAATGTCTTGTACCTGCAAACCTGCAACCAAGCATATATCGAACATGCATATATATCATAATAAAGCACACCGTGAAGAGAGAATCATGGAATTGTAGGGCGCTCGCAAGCGAGTGGTGCAATTTTGCCCCCTTCACCAATACAATATCACAAAACTGACGAATCTATCAATAATCTACTGAAGAGCATATAACAATATTAATTCAAATATCCACTCTGCTAATCTAAAGCATATCATAATAATAACATCAAAATAAAGTACCATCTCATCATAATATAAAATTCATGTCACTCTAACATTAGCGATCAAATAATAACAAAGCATAAAAAAGACACACACTATCTGAACAAAAGAGAAAAATGAAGGGGTGTTACAACTTGTTCCTGATGCCTTTCAATGATTAATTTATGTCGAGAATTTGATTTGCATGCATTGTGTTTTAACATTTGAGGGATCTATGTATATTGCTTGGGGAATCGATTTTAGATGTTGAGATTTTACTACCTAATATGAATTTTTTCCCCTATATCCATAATCGATATCATACAAGTTGAATTTGTTTCATAGTTTGCCAAATTAGTCGATCACCATATCCTATTTGGGTATTTGTTGATTTTAGGGTCTGTGTTTATTTTTGACTCCATGTTGTATATGGCATTGTTTTTGCATTGCATAATGGTCTGGGAATCATTACATTTCATTTGGCATATAGGCTTGTAGACTGACATCCATGCTAAAATAGTGAATATCCCATGTTTGCCAATTGATTTTAGCTTGTATTTGATGCCCATACTTATAATTGATGCATATTATATTGTTGAAGGTTTGAATTAAGAGCATTGAAAATGATAATCGAGACTTTTCAATTGCATCCTTCTCTGTATACTGGTTGTGGTGATTATTCCTCACTATTTGATTTATAAAAGTGAAACTACATGTATCGAATTATCTTGAAATCATCAAAATCATGTTTTATGTGTGTTGTTGTCAATTTCTTTCCTTGGCATTGGATGTCTCCGAAACTTTTCCCTGAGATTTAATCTTCAAATTGGAATAAACTTATACCATGTGGACTGTTAGGTTGATGGGCAGCGATTTTTGGGTGCTATGGGTAGAGGCGGTTTCATTGTTTGTCATATTTGACATTGCATGTTTCAGATTTTTCAATGGTTAATCTTTCTTTATAACAACCAAAATTTCATGTCATTTGATAATCCTTCCAATTCGATGAATCTACCAATTTTCTATGTTTGGCATCCTCTGTATTTACTTAAATACAAGATTGATCTTCGATGTTCTATAGTAGGTTATAGTCGCTGCATATTTTGAAGTCCTTATTCTTTACTGTGGTTTTTTATTAGCAACTGAAACTCCCTGGTGCTTGAATTGTATAATTGTGATGGCGTATCATTCATGTTGAATTCTCCTCAATAACTTTTCAATTGTTGCATCCATATTTGGTTTGATGCATTATTTGGGCATTATGATTTATTCAGTTTGATGCATGTATCACCTTACTTTGAAGGAAGTAGGATATTTTTTTAGCATTCAAAGTATTCATTTGTTGTAGGTAGTTTTTGGATGTAATATGAGTTGGGAGATTTGATTAAGTATACCTAGTATTGGTAATTCAAATGTATAAAATTCAATGGACATTTAGTGTGTTTAGAATCCAATTCTTGGACCTTGCACTTTGTATTTTTTATTTATGCATAATAAGGTGGTCGATGAATATACGGTTGGTTAAGAAGTTCGATAAATCCTATCTAACTATAGTGTTTTGTTTATGTCATATATATAGTTATATATGTATATGAATGTATGTTTATAAAAGGTATTAGTAAAAGTCTAAAATAATATATATAGGCTTTGTAATAAGTTGATTCGTAGATAAGTGTATTGGAAAATTAAATTAGAAAAGAAAAGAAAATTAATTTAATTATATTTAGGTAATTGGATGATTTAGTTAAACGAATGCATTTGTTAATCTTTTAAAATTTTGATTTCTATCATATCCAATCCTAGTTGATATGTAGATTCTTTACGTAATAGTTGTTAAGAGTTTATGCTATTGTGTTAATTTTTGTAAATGGAGATGATTGGGGTGAATTTCTATTATGGGAGTTTTTTTGTGCTAAGTGGTTAATGGTAGTATTCTAGAGGCTTAGGGAAGTGTCTTATTGGTTGGGTTTTATGATTGTTTCTTCTTGGAAATGGTTGATAATATATTTGAAATGTGTTCATGAGGGTCTTTAGCCTTGCACTCCTTATTCTTTATTGTGGTTGGACTTGTGAGCGAGAAGGTTCATGCCTCACTATATGTGTGTACTCATGTGGTTTTGTAATTTGTGCAAGACAGCTTTACCCTGTTTGATGTTTTAGGTCTACTAGTTGCAAGTAGGGGGAGTGGCTCTCAATGGGGGCTGATGTCTTGTGAGAGACTTTCAATGTAACCCATTGGAGATTTTCTTAACTCAATGATAACCTAATTAATGAATTAGGGAGTTGGGTAGTTTTCACACTAATTAAGATAGTTGGGTGCCTCACCAATGCCTGTAGTGCTCGTTTAGGCTAAGGATGGGTTAAGAAGTCCTAGTTGGCAAGATCAACTTATTTTTCTTCACACAAGGAATGTTGGTTCCACATGTGTCACCCTATGGGCTGGTGTCTAGTGAGAGACTTTCAGGGTAACCATAGATGGGGGTCGACATCTAGTGAGAGACTATCAGGGTAACCCATGCTAGGACCTAGTTTTGTGTTCCCCTTCTATTGTATGTATGCCTCTGGAAGTGAAGTCAATGTTGTAAGTGACGTATGTGTTATGTTATGTTGGATCCATGGATTTTTATTTCGTGTTAAGCCTTTTGTCTTCTTGAATTTTTTGTGGTAGGACCTTAGTATTATCTCCTAGCACGAGGGTGGACCTTAGGGTTTCACATGGTCAAGTGGATTGTGTTTTTTTACTCCATTGGGTTTCCCAGTTGTTGATCATGTGCATGAAGGATGTACATCATGTAGCAGATTTCAGATTGGTACTTGTTGAGGAGACAGATGTCTATGTTATGTATTGAATCTGTATATCATTTGTATCATGTAATGTAATCTTGATGT
Organism: Sequoiadendron giganteum; assembly: GCA_007115665.2. Taxonomy (NCBI): domain Eukaryota; kingdom Viridiplantae; phylum Streptophyta; class Pinopsida; order Cupressales; family Cupressaceae; genus Sequoiadendron; species Sequoiadendron giganteum. The sequence goes on along the minus strand of CM021104.1, from coordinate 332,577,724 downwards.
ATTCTTCCCATTGTATTCAAGGAAGCATTGATGTAAGATGTAACAATTATGTGGTACCCTCATGTAAGGGAATTTGTATATGTACTTATTGGTTCTCTATATATGATCCTTGATAACTATTTATCTAATGTTATGTACGAAATGAATGTTGCTTATTCATTTAATGCAATGGATTTAAAATTAACTCTCTTTTTTAGTTAATCCATTATGTATGTTTAGATCTTGTTCAGTAGACCTATGTTTGTAATCTAGTCATGGAACCTTAGAGGAAACAACTTAACTTATATGTTATTCTTAGATACAGTATACATTCCATGTTATTGTACTTAAAAAAAAATTTTGTGCCATTATTGTAGTTTTGATGTGTTGTCCTCTGGGATTCCGTGGTGGAGTGTTACATGCACATTCACTCCATTATAGATGTTTTATGATAATAATGTCTTAATATACATGAACTGTCAACAATACTAGTAAATTGAAGTTGGTTCTTGAGTTATTATAAATTTTAATTTATATAAGTTGAAATAAATTAACATTTATTTTCCTATGTAAAATTTTTCTTTATTGTATCAAAATGGTTATTAAATTTTGATTTATTGTAATGGAGTAACTTCTCACAATTTTTTTTCTATGTGATAATTTTTTTATAGATTATTTATTAAGCTTTTTCATATAGGTGTAAATGTCTAGATTGAAAAAGATGAAGTATGAGTTTAAGGGAGTATTCCATGAATCCAAAATTACTTCAACTTGGGGCTTTGTAGAAAACACTAATCTAGGGGGCATGCACTTAAAATATTTCAAACAATGAAGTTTGGGGGCTCAAAATTTGGTCAATAATTATATATCACAAGATTCTTGATTTCTGACTTCAACTCAATGTCCAAACCTAATCATGGAATGCATAAAACATTATATCTCTAATTCAAACAAAATTATGGCACTTGATGGGATAATTTTAGTTGATCTTTCTATCAAGGCAATTACTCTATAATTAGATGTTTAGATTTATTGAAGAGGTTATAAATGGAGACAAGAAAATTTACTAGGCCAAGATAATTAGTGACAATATCCACAACCAATTCATGGAATTGAGAGAAACCATAATATTTTACATGGCCTCCTATCTAGTCTACATGTTGGCCAAGAACTTCAAATACCAAGGATTAACAAGCACTGGAAACATTGGTAATTCTCCTGGACAAATAAAGGTATATGATTGTTATTGGTTCATTTGGTTTTCAAAGTTCACATAATTGAGAATAGAGGGTTTCCATGGATCATCTTACAAATACCTAAGTATCCAACTGACAAGATGGTGTTGCTTGAGGTGACAAGGAAATTGTGCTACTCAAATAATCTCTTGAAAGATCTACATAGATATGTTGTTCCTTACCATCTTCTTGTTGGAAAAGGATTTGTTTCATATCCCTCTACCCAATATGTAAAATAATTATATGTGGATTTACAGATGTATCATTTGGTTTTTAATCAATAAAGGCCACATTTTGAATCATATCACAAATTAGAAAAAAATGCAGGTAAGAAGTATCATCAGGAAGGAAAGATAGAGGAATTTTGGTTTAAATATATTAATAAGCATGAAGTAAGAAAGAGATATTTCTATAGGCTCTAATTATACTCCATTAGATAGTTAAAGATAGCTATAGTAACATATCAGTTGGTAGATGATGGAAAACTTGTGTAAGAAGAAGAGTATAATGCAATATCTGAACAATGGATTTCTTCTCCCAACTAGGTTGAGGAAAAGGTTAGAACCTAACAACCTAAGAAAAATGCTAGAGCTATAGAACACAAAATGAATCAAAATTCTCTAAATAAGAGGAGACCTCTAAAGACAATGATGATGATAATATTGAAGAGGAAGCAAGGAAATCTCCTAAGTATAAAACAAAGGGAAAATATAAGATAAAAAATACAAAGGTGACCCATTTCTTGAGCAAAGGTTTATAAGAGGAAAGGTGATCAATGTGAAGGACCTGAACAAGTTCCTAAAAAGACAAAAAGGAAAAAAATTCTTTAGCTAGGATCCTATAGTTACCTCTTCTCCAATTCATGATGCTATACATTTCTCTTATACCTTTTATCAATACACTAGACAAGGGGTTTCTTCTATTAAACCATTAGTATCATCTAGTCTTGAAGTTACCATTTCCACCATCTCACGTATTAGCACTAATTCTTCTCTTCTTTTTTCCTCTCCATTACCATCTCAGGAACTCTCTCACTAGACAATATCAATGGTAGCTTTTGATACTATCTCTACTATACCCACCATAACTTCTACCATCACTTCTATATTTCTTCCTTTTTCACTACCATTAATTTACAATCTTCCTTCATTTCTCAATTCACCCAAGCCTTCCACAAGGAAACTACAGTTAATGTCCTTTTTGAAGTAAACAAGGCATTGTTATCTCATACTAGTGTGGTTGTAGAAGATTCTCTATCTCATGAATACCTTGAGGTAGTTCAAGTATAAAAGGACTTGAAATCTTACTAAATCACCAATATACATGAAAATGGACCTCTTGTGCAAGATGATACCACTGTTAAAATAATAGAACATAGTGTAAAGGTTATTGATGAAATATTTCAAGACCAATTTATAGATCTTTTTGAAAAGGAACAACATGAGCTAGTTTTTGAAATAATTTATAGTGAATAACTGCCACAACAAGTGCCAATTGCATATCCTTAGGATCAATCTTAAAACCAAGAGGAAACAAATGAAGGAAATTATTAACAAGAGGTTCCTCAACAACAATAATAGATGATTCCATAGCTCCTAAATGGGTACAATCCTAATTGAAATAAAAGAAACCTATCATTTATAGTAAAATTGATCAAGATACTACATCCAACATGCTAGTTCTGGTCCATCCCAACAAATTAGGCTAAGGACAAGACCAATTACAACCACGAATATCCTTGATGGTTGGATAAATTTTAGTAAATTTATTAGATAAAAATCTCTTAATTTTCATTCTTAATTAACACAATATTTATATATTATTAAAATTCAATAAATACTTCTCAATTCTTAATTTTGAATGAACACAATATTTATACTATTATATATAAAAAAATCAATTATAATAAAGTTAAAAAATAACTTCATCAAGTAAGAAAGAATAATTTGATTGTACAGTTTGGTAAAATAAACTCCTACATAAGTAAATATTACATGATTGCTTGTTCATTATAACATGCCAATCATTCACTCAAGTAAAAATTTCTAAGTTTACACTTTCAAGTAAATAAACTATGTAACTTAACCATTGCCATAAAATAATTATTTTCATAATAGAGAACAAATGAACATAGATTTCATAACAATAATCAACATTGATTTCTATTTCTAGAATAATATTTTATATATTACAATATTTCAAAGAATGCATACATAGTGCATGCATAGCTCAATAGAGTTTCAAAGAAATAGATATAGATGGTCCAAGAATATCCTTTCAAATCTTGATCTTCAGTCACCTACTGAGGAGGAGAAGAATCACTCAAGCATTTTTCTGTCAACCACAAACTCATATGTTATCCCTTGCACATCTATCATATGATAGATGGCCCTACCCTTCGATGAAGAGATTGGTAGAGTAACCTCATAAGGACAACCATTATGAGCTTAGTGTTATGTCCTATATGACTAGAACTTATAAACCCTGCAATCCTGAACTAGCATGCATAAAAGGATCATGGTGAATTGAAAATGGAGCCAAAGGAAAACACACTACGTTGGCCAAAGTATTCTCACTCAATACTTTGAGTGACAGTCATCCTACTCACATACACTACTCAAGCTTGATTTGACTTTAGGCCATTATAATATATGCATAGGTATTTCCTTTTATGGGTAGTCTTTAACCCTAGAAACAACCTATTCTCTTTTTTCAAAACTCAATGGTATTTCTACCCACAAAACATAAATACAAGTTACCCTCCCTTCAATGGTTAATCAAATCTCAGGTGTAACTTACAAGCTATCTAATATAATCAAATAACTTTGCAATGAATAACCCTTAAGCTATCCTTGTTTCATCATTCCTAGTATACTTATACTAATGATTGACAAAACCTCTTATTATGGAGTATATATAAACACTTTCATAGGAAAGCATAAAACAACTTCTTTTTCTTTCCATAATCAAATGCTATAATTTACTAAAGCAAGCATTTATCAAGGAATTCCAATAAAAGCAATCAAGAATCATTATTTCATAATAAAATAAAAATAAAAGATGATTAGATCCTCATGCCTGTAATACGCTTGATCCAATTGGCTAACTTGATTCTTAGCCTTTTAATGATAGCCTGCTAGCTTCTCTTCAGATGCTCAAAGAAATTCTTCACTATATCCTCTTTCTCTAAGAACACAAGATAACTCTATGCTTTCACGATGTTTCTCTAAGATCTCTCAAAATGTAACTCTCAGAATATTTGCAACAAAATAAAACTACAGAATTGTGTGTCCCAAATGAGAGTGTTGGCTCAGATATTTATACAAAATATTGAGATATTAAAGCCTAAAGAAAAGGTATGCCAATCGACAACACTAAAGCATGAAGGTCAACTCAACTCTCACAACAAAAAAGTGGCAAAATTCTAAGTTTAAACTCAACTTGGTGTTCTACAAATCAAACTCCTTTGTTTGACAACAACTCAAGACCATTTCAAATATGCACATTCTTAGAAGATAAGAATAAAATTGCAAACATGATAGACTTCTACAAAAATAGAGCATTCATAAAATGGTGTCAAGTTTCAACCACTCACCTATTCCTTTGGCGTATTTTAGCCCAAGAAATAGTCCACATTTTACATGCAACACATAACCATGTCAACTTAGTCATACTATATTCATCTGATAGAGAAAAGATGAATCGACTCCACTAAAATAGCGTTAAAACTATGCTTTGAACAAGTATGTGTATTGCAGTGTTTATTTCCTTTTATCTTTCATTTAACTCACTTTGTACAACAAGCTTAATATTTAATTCCATCACCTTTTATCTTTGGGTTAAATGCATTCCAATATAAAGCCATGTGCTACTTACAAAATAGCGATGCATTTTGTATGATATCGACCATGGCTTCTAAACTCCAAATCGACCTTTATCTAATACCATATATATGTATTAATCAATCACTAATATTTCACATAACTTATATATAAATCAGCCTTTTTTAAATACCATATATATAAATATATATTTATATATATACATGTACATATATATATATATATATATATATATATTTGTCAACGAATAGCCTCAATGCTATATATATATATATATATATATATATATATATATATATATATATATATATATATATGTATGTATATGTATATGTATATGTATATATATGGGTTTGTGCAAGATTATGGGGGTCCAAAGAGTGGTGATGTGAAAAAAGGCATTTTTTACTCGCCCAAAAAGGCAAAATTTTCGCTTTGACTTTTTGTAGGCTTGGGTGGAAAGTACTAGTGTCAAACCTAATACCAACCTGAAACGAATATCCATTAGAAATAGATATACATTTCAAAATTGATATATGTTTCTAAATGGATATACGTTTAGTTTAAGTCAAAAAATTTAAATCCGTTTGCTCCGGGCCCGACCAATTTTTTTATTTTATATAGTATAATATTTTTTTAATATATTTATCATACAACATATGGAAATTAAATTAAAAAACATTATAATAATTCTTTTAAAAAAAATATATTATAATGTTTGTTAATTTAATATTATATAATAATATATTTAGTATACTATAATATTATATTTTATTATAATATTTATACAATATTAAATTTATTATATTATATTATATTATATAATAACATTATATTATATTATATTATATATAATATATAATATTATATTATTATAAAATAATATATTGTATTATAATATTATACTATATTATATTATATTATAGTCCAGTGATAACTTTAAGAAATCCCCCTCAAAAAAAGTTATAAAATCCTGGCGAATATTTCATTTTTTGAGGAAAAAAAATTTATTTCTATTGGCGAAACTTTCCTTTTTTTCAAAAACAAATATTTGTTTTATTGGTGATTTTTTTACATCACTAAAATTTTGTGGAAAATTTTGGCGAATCTTGAAAAATAACAGGAAAATGCATTAATTATGATGGCAAATTTGTCCAATCTAAAAATAATTCTCATGGAAAAGTCAGGGCCCAAGGGTGGAAAGTATCGATGAGTTGAAGGGATAGACTATAATATTTACTTTCTACCATTGTTTTATAATATAATATAATGGCCCTCATTATATTCTACAAGGTAAAATGTAACCATGATCTATAATTCTCATGGGGGCTCAAAATTGTTTTTAGATCATTGGTCTAACAACCCTTGTTGTACACTATAAGGTGAAATTTACCCACAATCGATAATGCTCGTGATACCCACAATTGTAGGCCCCATGAGAATTATAGATTATGTGTACATTTTACCTTGTGGAATACAACAAGGGCCATTAGATTATATTTAAATCAATGGTGGAAACTAAATATTAGAAATATGGTCCTAAAGCAACTCATAGTTATGATATACTATTGGTGAATTAATATAGATTTCTCCAATAATTTATAAAATTAAGGCAAATATGATCTAATCATGTATCGAATATTGTGGAAAATTTTTGAGTTAATTTTTTTAATAAAATAAATTATTTGGCGATTTAAATAAGACTATAATTAAATTTTGTTAAAATGTGGTGATTCAAGTCACATTGTAGCTCGAACTATTAGCCAATTTTGGATTCCCAAATTTCAACTATTAACCAATTGGCGAATATTAGCCACTAAAAAAATCAATGTATTATAATTTTATATTATACATTTCAAAAAAATGTCGAAAATTAATATATGGTTGGGTCCTAGACCCGACCATATATTAAAAAATGTATAAAACAGGAAACGAATATCCATTTTAAAACGGATATTTGTTTCCTATTTTATAAATTAAAAAAGAAAAACCCGAGAGCTCATTTTTAGCTCACTATGTGCATGTTTGTCTACTTCCCAACTCAAATATCCATTCCTAGGAAATCATTTTTCTCAAAATCAATCAAATTTCAAAGGTATGTTTGGATTTTTATGTTTTTATTCAATTTATACTATTTTTGCATTGTTTTTTTTTAAATTTTAGTCAAAAATAGGGTAAATTTGATAGGTTTTTATTGCATTAAAATCATTGTTAATTTTGAATTTTTTTATCAATTAATAGGCTTAAAATGGATCAATATAAAAACCCTAACCCCAAACAAGATGAAAACCCTCCAAATCCTCCTTCGCCGCGACCGTTGTTTCCAAACCAAAATGTGTCAACAATACATGAATCTATTCATAGAAATTTAGATCAATTGGGAAATGTATGTTAAATCTATGAGACACTTAGTGAGCTATCAGACATGAAAAACACTTTGGAAACAATCATTTCAAATGTTGAAACTTTGGCAACTCAGCACAATAGATTTGCACAGTGGCAAGAGGAACAAAGGAAATTTTATGCCAATGGTTTATCATATGATGAGGTGAGGGCACTTGATATTGACAAAGCCCAATTAGCCCAATTATTCATTGATCACAGAACAAGACAACCTATTAATGTGCATAAACCAAATTTTTTAATTAAATGGTGCACCCATAAAGGCATATTAGATAATTCCTAGAGATGTTGGTGGATGGATTTTGATAAACCACCCAACAACAATCTTGATTTCCCTCAGTATTTTATCCAAAAATTATACGTTGAGTTTGTGCTAGGGAAACATGCCAATTACTTTGACATGCGATATTTCTAGGGTGTTGGTAGAGGGATTCCACAAGATAGACCTAGAGCATGCTGAGTCACCCCAATTCATCTTGCTCCACCTATTGCTACCTTGACTCCACTACCTTACCCTACGATTTCTTTAGATGCAGGGACTCTGAGAATTTATGCCTTACATTCATTGAGTGATCATTTGGTCACATAGAGCCATCATGTTGTGCAACCATTTGATAGTGCATCCCATCATGATGGTGTTGCACTTGATACATCCTAGCATGATGGTGGTGTACCTGTTGCATCATGTCCCACTGATACACCATCATTAGCTCCCACTAGTACACCATCCTCTCCAAGACATATTTGTGTACCTCATTACTGCATGACATGCAATAATTTATGTTTGGGTCCTCTTCAACAGTCCACTGAGGCTTCCATAAACACATCCAACTATGAGGTTCATGGTATTTCAGATGTAGGAGTTGATGGAGCACGGAGTGGACCATTTGTAGGAAATACAGCGACTGCTAGGGAAGATATGGGAGCATCGGTAAGACTTAAAGTAATTTCATAGTGTGTTTTATCTAAATTCTTTCATATTTTATGAGAGATATTTGTACTAATATATGTTTTTGTGTTGGAATATTTAATAGGTGCTTACAAAGGAGTAGATGTCACAAGTACATGAAGCTACACATACATCCATTTGATTTACCCTATACAATCAGTATACAGTATTATTTAAATTATTATTTATGTGTTAATTTTTGAAATCTATTATGTTTAAATACATGTACTACATAGATTGATAGTTTAATGTAATCTTATCTTTTTTATGCAGCAACCTGGTTCTTATACAACCTTGTTGACTAAGTCTGGCCCATTGGATGAAGTTGCACAATAGGTATATATATTTTGTATTCTCAACATTCTTATTATATGTGCATGCGCATTTAAATTGTGGCACATTCTTGTCATTTTTTATATATGAAACCATCTTAGTTGCTTCATCCAATATTAGCCCATCTAGTGTCATAGCATCACAATAGGTATGTGTTTATTTTATATTGAAAATATTTACATTTAGATAGGAGTAGATATGTGTTTAGTAGATATGATTATTTGTCAACAATTATATATTAATTTATATCATTTGTATTTTACTTGCTATAGTCCTCTGTCTGACTCAACACTATGACTAGTGTGGGACCATTTCTTTATACAAGGACTCCTAATCATCCTAAGGGATAATCATACGTAGATCGTCTTGTAGAAAAGAGAGCAAGACGTGAGGTAAACAAAAATTACATTATTGATATAATATAGTAAACATATAGTGATTTTGATTTTAAATTCATAATTTATAAATGATAGTATATAAGTTTCTATTTACTAGTCTATCTTGTCAACCATTCACATAAGTAATCTAATTTGTGGTTTGAATTGTTATTGTGTAGGAAGCTTTAGAGAAATTAACTTCTTTGAGGAGGCTCGATTTTGATGGTCCAACACAAGATTAGGATATGATATAGATTGATATGTACTTAGAGTTTGATAGATCTTGAGATGACATATATGCCACATTTTGTAAAACTTGTTATGAGTAGGAATATGCCAAATTTGTATATGCACAAACACAATTATTCTGCATTTTGATATATAAGAATTGATATTCGATCTAATTTGTTCCTCATGTGCATGTCTTTCTACTTTGAATTTTCAAAATGGAATGTATAATTATATTAGAATGGTTTAAAGTTATGATCGATAACGTATGTTATAGATTAATGAAATTGCATTTTAATAGAACTTATGAATTACAATTGGCAATCCATATATGCTAGAGTTCATTCATATTAAGGTTCGCATACATTACATTCCATGAGACCACATTTCTTTGAGGAGTTTTTTCAAATAATTCACTACATTTTCTATTGTACCACATTTTTCATACATGTCTACCAATACATTTTTATCAAAACCTCAATTTGAGAATACACATGATTTCAAGCTCTGTTGAATGAATTTACATTTGACATTATTTTGTTTTTTGAACTCTTGTAATGAAGTGGGCAGATGATTTTTATTTCAAAAGAAGTTAAAATTAATGAAAAATGGTATGAGAAGCACTGTATGTTGGATTTTATGGTCGAGTTGCTGATATTTGGTTGTCATTGATGTCAACACTATTAGAATTAATTTCCTTAAGATTGTATATGTCGAGGATATTGAGAAAATTGTAATAAAATATATTACAGGTTATCTGTGAGGTAGTGAAGATTAGTATGGTAGAAGTTCAGTATGTTGATAGTGAGATGTTGCAGATTAAAGGGGTTTTTTTCAAGCCTATCTAGTTTCAGAGGTGGGCATGAAGATTTGAGCAAGTTATAAGTTTATGTGTTCTGATAGCTATTCTATTACTACAAATGGTGTTCATGGAAGAAGATAACATGTATCTAATAATATGAGTTGTTTTTTATGTTACTGTGGTGTTCATGGACGTTTCTATATCATGTTCTATCTATTTTTCATGTCTGAATTTATCATTGTGCTCGCGATCCAATATTTTCTCTTGCATGTTCATGTTTGTCATGTTCATGTGCGACAAGGTGTTTGAAGCATGTTGTGGATCTTCGAGGAAGAATCTTTGAAGGTATTTTGTGTTTGAGAACATTATTTTGGATCTCTACTATGTTGTGGCTGACCTTGGTTGATGCACATTGATAATCTTTATTGTTTTGGGCCGATAGTTTGCATTCATTCTATTATTATGTTGAAGCCAACATGAAGCAATGTAATTTATTGCTGTGGATATATATAAGTGATTGTTTCTTCATTTGAGATGTATGTGATGTGTGAAGTGTGCAATTTCTATGTGCGAAAAAGGTCCATATCATTCGAAGGCAAAGAAAAGTGTGAAGAAGAGTGAAAGAAAGTGAAGAAGTGTTCATGTGCTTAACCGAAACTATACTTAGGCATTAGCAGATGCTACTTTCTCAATTAAAATTCTTTAGATGGATTTAATTTGAATGTTGTCTGTAAGACAATGAGTCTTCCTTTGAGTAGTGAGCTCTAGGTAGTGTGCCTAAATGCAAGTGTGTTCCCATTCTATAAAATATTTTTGAGTATACTTAGATAATATTGTGGATTGGCCCTCCACCATGGTTTTTCCCCTAATAGGGTTTCCAAGCAAAAATCTTGGTGTTATGTGTGTTTTTGATGTGTTGTTGATTCATAATTTCACTGTTATTAATCAGATCTGAGAATAAAGGTTAATAAGTTTAATTAGTTTTAAATTTTGTGACAAATAATTCATCCCCCCTCTCAGTTGTCTGCCCTTGTGTTGCAAACAATTGGTATCAAAACAAGTTCCTTGGAAGAAGTTTAATAGCTTGAGGTGATCCGAGATGGCGACATACAAGAAGGATAGTCTGAGATTTGATGGAACAAATTATTCTTTGTGGAAGACTCGAATGGAGTGTCATTTGAGATGCATTGGTGAATCCTACTGGAACATTACAAGAAATAGGTATGTTATTCCTTAGAATGGTCCTCCTACTACTGTTGAGATTAGGGATGCTAAATATAACATCAGGGCTAAGGAAGTATTGTTGAGTGCTTTGATTGATTCTGAGATGACAAATGTTATGGATCTAAAGACTGCTTATGAGATCTAGAAAAAGTTGGAAACTTTATATGAAGGTGATGCTAATGTGAAGATGGCTAATATATAGAGTTTGAAAGGAAAATATGAATTTTTGAAAATGGGTAATGATGAGAATATTACTACTTCATGCAAAGAGTGAATGAACTTGTGTGTGGTATCAAATGTGTTGGTGGATAGGTGGATAAATTAGATATTGTTGCTAAAGTGATTAGATCCTTGCCTGATGCATACAAAATCAAAGATACAGCTATTGAGGAGCTCTAAACTGTGAAAAATATAACTAGAGATATGTTGATTGGTAAACTTACTACTTTTGAGTTGAGTGAATTTGGTGATGCCCCTCCAAAGATAGAATCTTCATTTAAAGCTACTACTTCCGGGAGAGACAAGTAGAGATATGATCTGAGTGAAAGTTCTTCTAGAAAGGTATTCAAATATGAGGAAGAAATGAGACAGATTGAAGAAGAAGAAAGAGAACTTAATGAGCTTGAAGCACTTATTTTCAAAAGGGAAGCTAGAGGAGAAGGTAAGTATAAAATAAATTTTCCTATTAAGTTTTTTTATTGCAACAAGATAGGTCATTTTGCATCAAGGTGTCCAAAAAGAGTTCCTAAGACAAGACCTTACAAGCCTAAATTTCAAAAGAAGTGTTACTATGTTGCTGATGAAGGTGCGACAAATGATTAATCTAACAAAGGGAACGCAAGTGAAGATGAGTTTTTATTTATTTCTATCAAGGAAAATAATCCTGTGTCTATTGAATCTACTAGTTGTACAAATGTGGAGAAAGCTCTAGATGCTCGAGTTGAAGAAAAAGATGAATGGGTAATTGAAAATGGATGTTCACATCACATGACAGGTGATAAAACTAAATTTGTAAGCCTGGAGAATTATGATGGTGGTGTTGTAATATTTGGTGATAACAATGGTGGTATAATCTGTGGTAGAGGATGTATTTATTTTGATGGTAAGCATAATACTGATGATTTTATTTATGTTGAAGGTTTGAAGCATGATATTTTGAGTGTTGGATAGATGGTTGATAAGGGATACAATCTTCAATTCAAAGATGGAAAATGTAGCATACTGGGAAGTTCTGGAAAGGTGATTGCTTCAGGTATTAAAATAAAAGGTAACATCTTTCATCTAAATGCTGGTAGTAAAAGTTGTTTGATTTTTCAAGTTGATGAAAGTTGGTTGTGGCATAGAAGAATGTGTCATGTAAACCTTGACAATATTATCAATATAAGTTCCTCATGGTTTGTGAGAGATCTTCCCAAGTTGGTGAAGCCTAATTATACCATATGCAACGAATGCCAGTTAGGAAAAAAAATTATAGTTTCATTTTAGAGCAAACAATATTGATCAAATGAATTATCAAAGCTTAAGCATATTGACTTGTGTGGTCTTGCTAGAATCAGAAGTCTACAAGGTTACAATTACTTCATGTTTCTTATTGATGATTACTCTAGGATGATTTGGGTTACTTTATTAAGGGAGAAACATGAAGCCCTAGAAAAGTTCAAGATCTTAAGGCTATGGTTGAGATAGAGACAGGTCTGAAGATTATGTGTCTGAGATTAGTTAGAGGTGGTGAATTTACTTCCAATGATTTTATTTTTCTTTTTGTGAAGAACATGGGATAAAGAGACAATTATTTGCACTGTGGACCCCTCAACAAAATGGATTTGTGGAAAGGAATAATAGGATAGTTCAAGATGCTGCTAGAACTATGATGTTGGAAGGAAATTTCCCTGATATCCATTGGAGAGAAGTTGTGAGTATTGTTGTTTATATCCTTAACTGGGTATAAATCAAAGGCAATATTGGTAAGACTCCTTTTGAGTTATGGTTTGGTCATAAGCCTACTCTCAGATATTTCAAAATCTTTGGGAGTAAATTCTATATTAGGAGAGATGAAGATATAAGAAAGTTTGATGCTAGAAGTGATGAAAGAATATTTCTTGGTTATTCTACTAAGAGTAAGGCCTACCAGTGCTACAACAAGAGATTGAAGAAAATGGTTGAAAGTGCAAATTTTAAGGTTGATGAAGACATTGCTAGACCCTCCAGAACCTATGGATATGATTCTGATGATTAGAATGATAGTACAAACAAGATTTAGACTTCAAATCAAGTTCAAATCATTCTCGTGAATCAAGAAGATCAAGAAGGAGAGACTAGTGAAAGTACAAAAGAGAGATCACAAGAGCCTAAAATTCAAGAACACTCTAAGACTCCAAGGTATGTGAGATTAAATCATTTAGAAAATCATATTATAGGAGATAAGAACAAAGGTGTCTAGATTAGGAGAAGAATTGCAGAAGAATATTGTTTAATTTCAAAGGTTGAGCCAAGTAATGTCAATGAAGCATGCAAAGATGAACATTGGATTGAAGCAATGAAAGAACTATAGAAAATTGAGAAGAATAATACATGGATTCTTGTTCCTAGACCTAAAGACAAAAATGTGATTGGAACTAAATGGGTCTTTAGAAACAAACAAAATGAACAAGGTGAAGTTAACAGAAACAAAGCAAGACTGGTATGCAAAGGATACTCTCACATGGAAGGAATTGACTTTGGAGAAAAATTTTCTCCTGTTGCTAGAATTGAAGTTGTGAGATTGTTTCTTGCTTATGTTGCTTACAAAAACTACAAAGTTTATCAGATGGATGTCAAGTCAACATTTCTAAATGGTGAATTAGAGGAAGAGGTGTATATTGAGCAACCTGATGGATTTCAATTGAATGATCAGGGAGATATGGTTTTTCGATTGAATAAAACATTGTATGGACTCAAGCAAGCCCCTAGAGCTTGGTATGCCAGATTGGATAAGTATTTATTGGGTGCTGGCAAGAAGTGGAGTCCACTTTTTGGCCAAAAAGTGGAAGTGTTTTCCCTGATTTTCAGAATTTGATACCTTGACCTTAAAATTTGAAGCACCTAGAGATGGAATCTTTGAAAAATTCACTGATCATAAAATGTAGTACTCAGAGTCTAGTTTCTAAATATGTAATTTATTTCAATACCCAGATTGTACAAATTGAGTTTCAATAGGAATTTCTACAAACCACTGTTTAAAAGTCACTTTTTTTTACCATACCATGCACGTGTACGACATCCATATTTTGACCTAAATTATTGTATTTTTCTAAATCCTTTTGGGAAAATATTTGTGACTCACTGAAGCTTGTTTTTGATATTTTTTTGTAATTTTTTATTGAATTTTTTTTTTTGTTAAATTTTTACTAGGCATATTTGTTATTTTAAAAAATCATCGTGTACAACACACATAAGATGACCTAAACTTATCAGTTTTTGATTTTTGATTTTTTTTAAATTGAAAAGAATTGTCTGAAGTTTGTTCTCGTGCAATCCGTTGATAAAATTTTTATGTTGATAAAAAGTTATTAAAATATTAAAAAACATTGATAATTCAAGTTTATGGACTTGTTGTTTAATTAGAAATTAAATGAAAAATAATAAAAAATATTCCAATTGTAAAAAAATTACATATTTGGAATCTACACTGTTTAATCTATAATGGGTTTTAATTTCATCGACAAACTTTGCAAAAAACGCCGTCAGCCATATGTCCAAACTTGAATTTTTTCCCTAACATTGTTAGAACCTTGAACTTGCAGGTCAAACCAGGTTGAAGGCCTACGTTCAGACTCCCAATGTTTTTCCCGAACCAAAATCCGAGGGAAAAACCCGACCACAAAGCAAAAAAAAAATCAAATTTTAAAAAATGGGATCCTGATTATAGAATGGGATCCCATTTTTTAAAAAGGGATCCTGTTCTACAATTGGGATCCCATTCCCAATATTTAATAAGGTGACCATTGGCAGGGGAACGGGATCCCATTTATAAAACGGGATCTCGTTCCCCTGCCAACGATCCCGACAATAAATATTGGGAACAAGATCCCGATTATAGAATGAGATCCCGTTTGTTAAAAAATGGGATCCCGTTCTATAATCGAGATCTCATTTGTTAAAAAAATGGGATCCCGTTCTATAATCGGGATCTCGTTTCTTTTTAACTATGTTATTTGTATTTACTATCAAATTTTACTATGAAGTCTGAAACTTCACATGTACGGCCGAGAGCAGTAAAATTGGTCTATTTTTCATCAAGCAACTTTTTTACAGGTGGTGACTTGGTTTTTTGATTAATTTTTTCAAAGGAGAGATCCCATTATTTCAAAGAAGGAACAAAAGATCTTCAACTTGCAATATGAATTGATTTTTTCAAAGGAGGCATGAAGAAATTAGTTTTAAAGTGGAATTGTGCTAGTTTTCTACTTGTTTTGAGGAACACAAAAGGAAGAATTTAGTCCCTATAGGTCTTGAACTTTGAATTTGAATTGAATTTTTTGAAGAATTTCACTATTTACATTCATTTGTGCTTGAGAATTCTATAATCATGGGAGATAAAGCTTATAATAAGAGGAGGAAGACATTGACTCTTGAAGAAATTGAAGCAAACAAAGATAAGGAGAGACAAAGACAAAGAGAAAGAAGAGTGAGAATTAAATCAATGAATGATGGGGGAGCATCCAATTCCACAACTATTGAAGATGAAAACATAGAGGAGACCATGGTTGTAGATGAAGCGAATTTGCAAGAAGTCAATTTGGAGAAGAATATGATTATACAAGCAAGTCCTACAATGTCTTCAAATCCCTCTTTCAATGCTATGGAGAATGTTTCAATATGCACAGGTACGTCTTCAAATCCACATGTTAGTGAAGTGGTAAATTCATATGTAGAAATTTTACAAGATGCTGGACTTAATAATTTAGACATTGATAATATTCAGCGAGATGAAATGTTATAGAATTTGTTGAAAATGAAAATGAGAATGATCCTTTTGTTGAAAATGAAATTGAGAATAATCCTTTTATTGAAAATGAAAACAAAAATCGTTTTGTTGATGTAAATGAAAATGAAAATCGTTTTGTTGATGAAAATGAAGATGAATATTTAAATCATTTTGAAGTTGAAAATGAAAATGAAAATGAAGATGAAGATGAAGATGAAGATGAAGATGAAGATGAAAATCTAGAATCTGATGTTGAATTTAATGAAAATACTTTTTTTAAAATTGAAAGTGGTGTTTTTGATAATCTTCCTAGTCAAATTTCTTGTAGGAAAATAAGAACACATGCAAATAAAATATACAACAAATTATTTTATCATAAAAAAATTGCAATTCAATGTCAACTAATGATGAAATTGATGAGAATGCAAAAAATGAGGAAAATAATGAAAAGGTTAGGCTTTTTTGTTAAACCAAAAAGAAAATTAAAACATGCTATGTGTACTGTTGCTAGTTCCATTCAATCTATTGGAAAAAAATAGTCGATCTAAAGATAAAAATGCAGCAAGAAGAGCTATAACAACTGCTATAGTTAATAAAGCAACTTTGAATAAAATAATGGTAAGAAATATTAGTGAAGTTTCAAAAATACATCCTAAAACATTGCTAAGAGCAGAAAAAAGAGGAGAAATTATAGAAAATGATCCTATCAACCAATGTTGGAGTTTTAGTGGTCGACTCCTGAGGTCTGATATGAAATTGAATGTTGAAATTAAATCTTTGATTGAAAAATACTGGCATGATAATACTAGGGTTTCATCTAATGCTAGAGATGTTTTAAAATTAAGGGCGCGCTCCAAAGTTCACGATCCTCACCCAAAACACCTATTAGATACAACACAAACTGAATTTTATAAAAAAAATTGTGGTGATTTAGTGTTACCAGATAATATTATAATAAGTCAAAGGTCTTTTGAAAAATGTAAATTGTGGTATGTAAAAATTAATAAGCAACAAATATCTTGTTGTAAAACGCATGTTCAGTTTCATTATTTTTATGATGTTTTTCGATATATACGTTGTACCTTGCATACTAACATGATTATATAAGAATGTGGTATTAATATGCCACCTGAAGCAATAAGGGAGTTTATTTCAAGTTTGTTTTGTGAAAGATCTAATGGTAAATTGTTTTATTTAAGTTCTTGTATTTATAGACAATGCATTGACTATGGAAATCTTTCATTCTTAGGAATTTGTATGCATGAAAGTATTGATAATGATTTTGGACAACAATTAGTAGAAGTTACAAGATTTAAGAATGTTCACTATTCTTTAAAAGATGGAAAAATAGGAAAGCATTGTGATTTAGTTACAAAAAATGTTAGTGTGCATGCATTCATGAGTGAATTTAAGAATAAGATAGTACCAAAATATATCATGCACTCTCAATATGCTTGATGGCTTGATGGCCAATTTCGCACATGTAGAAACATATTTCCAATTGGTACTATACTTTCAGTGGTTGATTTTGCAAAAAATTATACTCTATCTCCGCAAGAGGAAATTCAATCACAGTATTATAATTCAGTGCAAGTAGCTATGTTTATCCATATTTTTTATAGACATGCAGATGATAGCACTGAGGATGATACAAAAGTTCTGAGGTAGTATCATTTTTATTTGAGTGACAACAGATAACACTCATCAGAGTTTGTTCAATACTGTTTCAGTATATTTTATAGAAATTTAAGAGAAAGAGGAATCCATATGAAAGAACACCTCATACGGTTAGATAATTGTATGGGGTAGTTCAAGAATGCTCGAATGTTCTATTGGTTAAGTAGGATTCATAAAGAACTTAATGTCCAACATATATGGAGTTTTTTTGAAGTTGACCATGGTAATGTGTCAAAATAATTCTCGCTAGAGAACAATTAAAATTTGAAGATGTAGTAAAATTTAAAGATGCACATGGGATTGTCGATTGGTGTAATACAATATTATCTACACCTAGTTCAAGTGAGTACTCTAGAGTTCATCGATTCTTTTGGTTGGTTGAAGAAGATAACATTGTACCTATAGTTGATTGTGAGACAATCGGTGGATCTACTAAATGACATTGATTTAGGAGTTCGACAACAAGTACATGGACTATCTAGACAAGGGATCTTGCATTTTTTTGCCAATTTTGTATCTCAGGAGATTGGGAAGCATGTGAAAATACATAATAGGTTGAATAGTGGGATCAAAGATCATTGACACCTGCACAAGCACATGACCAATATGAAAGAACTATTGAAGAAAATGATCAAGTGTTTGCATTTGAATACTATGACCGTGTTTCAAACCTTGTACAAAAAGGTAATTTAATTCAATTTATTTCACTTTATTAAGTTATTTTGTAATACTAATCTTTTTATATTGATATGCACATGTTATTAAATCAATTTTTGTTTGCAGGACATGTGTATGTTGTTGTTGCACCTGAGGGGAATGAAGAGCAAACAAAATATTGGTTGGCTCATTGTGTGGAGAGTAAACATAAGTTAATATCACCTTGAGAAGATGATGATGGATATCATTATCCAACAGGTACTATGATCCCCTTAAGACATCCCCTTAAGAAAATTTTGATAACATTTTTTTTTATCCCCTTAAGCAATTTTTTAGAACAAGTTTTTCATCCCATTAAGAAAATTTTGAGAACTTATATGATGATTTTTTTCATGTTTTCCAATAGGATTGGTTGTGGTTGTTGGCACTTGGCTATGAAAATACCTAGCAAGGAAGAATGGTCTACCTACATTCGAAGACTATGAACCGCATAAAAAAAATATACATTATTCACATTTGGTGGTGGCAACAAATATAAAACTAGATCGGTATCATGGAAGACCTGCAAATAAAGTGTTATGTACAATTTCTATGGAAGATCATGAGACAATCATAGATGCATTACAAAAAAGAGAGGATGCAAATGGTACAATGGAATAAGTAAATATAGGTAAATATAGTTTGTTTTATATTGTCCTTATAAATAGAGGTAATTATTAGTTGAAATATATTTAAATACGTGTTTTGATTACATATTGATATTGCTTGTACATTAATAGTATTGTGACCCCTTAAGACATTGTATTATGACCCCTTAAGATGTTCTATTATGAACCCTTAAGACATCCCCTTAAGACGTTCTATTATGACCCCTTAAGATGTCATATTATGACCCCTTAAGATGTCCCCTTAAGACATCGTATTATGACCCCTTAAGACATCCTCTTAAGACGTTCTATTATAACCCTTAAGACATCCCCTTAAGATCTCTCCTTAATACGTCGTATTATGAGCCCTTAAGATGTCCCCTTATTTATTTTCAATGTACCTATTTGTTTTGAAAAGTTATAAATTAGTATTGGATGCCATTATTTGTTTTGACAACTTATAAATTAGTATTGGATGCCATTATTTGTTTTGACGGCTTATAAATTAGTATTAGATTCCATTATTTGTGTTGACAGCTTAAACAATAGTATTGGATGCCATTATTTGTTTTGACAGCTTATAAATTAGTGTTGGATTTTATTATTTATAGAATTTATTAATGCTTTTGTTCTCTAATCTTGTATGGTTTTGTTTATTTCTTAAAATTTTATCCTTTCTAGTATATAAACGAATTGCTTTTGTTTGTAAATTATGATTTATTGACTAATTATTGATTGACATGAATTGAATAAGTTCATTGACTAATTATAGCTAATTATTGAATGTACATATCATGTATGAGATCACTAAATTTGTAAAGTATAATTATTAAAATTTCCTATTAATTTCAACTTTAATTTCATATTTATATTTAATTTCACATTAATGTCCTATATTAATATCTTGACTATGAACACAAAATGCATGTAAATGTATACGTGTAAATTCAAATTTCAAACAATAATAAAGTCCATAATTTATGTAAATATATTAAGTGCATGAAACCAATATATTAAGCGCATGAAAAAAAGTCCATCAGAGTACAACCCATGAACAAAAGTCCAACTAAGTACTCAAGAACCATGAAATATAAAGTCCAATAGAGTACATGAGAAACCAGAAATGTAGTCCACAAAATAAACAAATATAACCTACAAAATCATGCTTCTAGGTCATGTATTGTCTGTATAATCAAGAGACCTCTTCACGCCATGCAAACTATGCAGATGACCTGAAACACTCTATACACGAGCAAGATGAAATCATATGTAATACAATGAAAAAATATCTAATGAAAATTTAATTTATAATTCATCATATTAAAATTAAATTACTGTCATATCTGGGTTTGGATGCTCTACTACACCTGAAGCAACTTCTACATTCTTTGAATCAATCTAGACATAAACAAGACAAAGAAATTTGAAATTAGATGCACAAGTCTACAATTAAAAATGATTTAATTGAAATTAATTTATAATTTATCATATTTTAATTGTACCATATCCATACATTGTGCACCCTCTTCTGCAAAACATGTTTGTACATTCTCAACTACTAGATGTGTCACATGCTATAAAAGAAAAATAATTTAAAACATGTATTAGCTCAAATTATATATATATATATTCAATTTGAAATTTAAAATTAAATTTATATATTCACTATATATAATTTATAATTGAATTTAAATATAATAAAAAATTTAAATTACCATTTGATTTGGAGCCTGCTCTGCATGCCCTCCAAGAGGTGTAACTATGTTTGGGTCAGGGCTAAAAGTCGCACTAACAAAGTCCTACAAGATCAAAATTAAAGCATGTAACATACTTGAATTAGGTATATATATATATATTCAAGTTTCCACATTTTGTGTAGAAATTTATTTAAACAACCTGAAAAATGAGAGGCCTCACGAGTAACCACAACATCTAATGTTTGCATGATGCCCATTCTCATTGTGCTATCAACCTAGACATACATGTAGACATGTAACACAAGCTTATAACATTTACAGGTGTACATGCACATTTCATATGTAGTGAATTAAAAATTCATAATTGTAACTATACTAATGTAAGTTAAACAATTTACAATATAAATACATACTTGCCCCTAGTCTACAACAGCCGATAGTGGAGGAGTGCTTGACAACCCCTCAGGTGGAATTGATGTGGAAGCCGATTGACATGCCTAAACCAACATAAATATTTCAAACATATATGTTATTCAATTATAAATTTAAAACTTGAAAGTTAAAAATCATTTCATTTATAATTTAAAAAATTTAAATCAAAATACCCCATAAGGGTTGTCGATTAGGATTGGTGTCGATGTATGTACTCATGGAACGAATGATTGCCCCATCATTACTATCGTCTGTACACCAGACAGTTTGATTATTAAAATGTATTGTAAACTAAATACTTTGATCTATACATTCATCAAAATTCTTATAAAATGAATATGTAGATGCATATTTATACCTATGTAGCAGTGTCCTCAGGATGTTCGCCTCTTGTAAGAAACTCTACAAATGAACTAATGTGACCAAATGAACCACCAGAATCTCCACGTCCACCCAAACTAGGTGTGGCCTAATCAGGTCCATAGCATACTTGATGGAAGCTATTACATACATGTGGGATGGGCCTCGACACTCCTAGAGTGGTACTCGAACCAACTCCATAAAACACTCCTCCATCATCATCATCTCTATGCTCCCCACTCGCTATCGCAAAAGCATGTTGATCAAGGTCTCCTGCGAGTGTACTAAGGGAACCTAATGTCAAGACCATAGATCGATGATGAACAGGTGCAGGAATGGGAGGAACAGGAGCAACAACAAGGGGTTGCATGTGCACAGGGCATTGGGGATCAACCCTTGCCCCTAACCTCTTTTGTGGCATGCCGCCACCAACACCTTGAAATGATTTAAAATTAAAATAATTGGGCTTTTGCCCCATAACAAACTCTACATACAATTTCCTAAAAAAATACAATGGGAACTCCCAATTAGCATGTGGGGAACTATCAAAAACTATATACCATCGATCCCAAAAATGTGCACTCATCTTTGGATGTATGCACCACCTCATGGATATTCTATATTTTCTCGCACGAATGGATTGTCAAGTAACGGGGTCGAGAAAGTAGGGGGCTAGGTGGGATTTCGTTATTTTAAGGTCTAATATTTGTTTATAAGAGAGACCATCAATGTAAAATTGTCTCATTTGTTCTTTGTCTCGTCTATGCCTATCTAGATTGGAATCAATGGTCTTGATGGAATCCACAACGTTTTGCATTGTAGATGCAAAATGTCTAACATGTGTGGAATCAATGCTTGAATCTGCATAGCATTGATTTGATTTTGTATGGATGCAACCTGATCATTTATGCCTGCTCATAAGCGAGCCTCATCAGATGCAACAAGTTGTGGAGGTGGCATATTAGGTGGAGGGGGAGGTGGAGGTGGATTGATGATATCATCAATGTTAAAATCATCCATGATATGAGATATAAGTGTGCACCTACATTAAATTATACTAAATTAACATACAAACTTAAAAAATTACAAGAAATAGTTAAATTTGAAACACACATGCAAATTTGTTTAAATATGATGTGCATACATATATTAAGATCATATAAAATTGTAACACACTCCTACATTGATTGAACTTGATCAAGTAAACTATGTACATACATTTTAAAAAAAAATACCATGCATTTAACATACATACATTTAACATGTACATGTACATTTAAAATAAAAAATACCATGCATAATTTGCATGTACATATACATCATTAATATGTGTACATATGTAAAAAATAAACTTGAAACATTCACAAAAAGCTCATTTTATGTCTAACACACACACACACACATATATATATATATTATAATTTTCCATCATGATTAGACTAGATAGTCATAAAATATATACTATTATAAATTCCTCATTATAAGTTCATAAATTCCACCAAATTCATAAATTCAAGTCACTAAAAATATCCATCTAGAACCAAAATCATAAATTCATGTCACACAAAATATCCATCATTCACCAAATTCATAAATTCATAACTATTTAAGATCATTGTCTTGATTTAAAAACTATTGTGGCTCTCTACTGCATCTCTTCATTTATTTGCGTTTTCCTTTTCAGAATCAGAAGTTCTCCTCTCCTCTAGTCATTGTCGATGCTCATCTAAGATCCAATCCATAGC
Organism: Sequoiadendron giganteum; assembly: GCA_007115665.2. NCBI lineage: Eukaryota > Viridiplantae > Streptophyta > Pinopsida > Cupressales > Cupressaceae > Sequoiadendron > Sequoiadendron giganteum. The sequence continues at coordinate 332,554,171 of CM021104.1, read as the reverse complement.
CATGACAACATCAAAAATGGTTTGAATCCTAGATGCAATCATCCTCATAGATGGTGTGACAAATTCTTCATTTTCAATAATGTTGATTTGATCTTGGATGGTTCTAACATTGGAATTGACTAGTGCTTGCAAATGAGCACCATCGATTTTAGGTGGTGGAGGTGGAGGTGAAGGTGGTGGAGATGGATGGTGCAGAGGTGGATTGTGAATATTATTGAATCGATCCATGTGATCTCTAGAAGATATGAGTGAACCTACATTAGATTTATAATTTCAAAATGTAAGATACATGTTTAGGATTTATACCCTTAAACCATTCAATATAAATGGACTAATTGAATACATATGATAAAATAAGTAAGCCTCATTTATGTCTAAAGCATGTTACTTGAATGAAAATGCAATTAACTATTAATATAAGATAATTTATGAATGTTATAGGGTTTATGGTTTAGAGTTTAACATAGATCCCCTTAAGCCATCGATTTACAATTTAGGGTGATAGGATGGCTTAAGGAGATCTATGTCTAGTGAGGTCCTAGGACAAAATGAAATGGCTCAAGTGAATAAGATTTGGTGACGTTGCCCAAGGCAACCAAATTTCATTAAGGGCCTAGGAAAAAATGATGTCTTTAGCCTATTTAGGGTTTAGAGTTTAGAGTTTAGGGTTTACGGTAATACAATGGCTTAAGGGGATCTTTGTAGTAAGGTTCTATGAAAAAATGAGATGGCTTAAGGGAATCAAATTTGGTGGAGTTGCCTAAGGCAACCAAATTTGATTTTAAGGTCCTAAGACAAAATGAATGATTTAGTGAAGAATATTTTCTTGTGGAACAGTTGATTGAGATAGGTCTTGTTTCAATTGACCAACCTAGATCATGAAATATCATTCATATTATAATCTTGCACAATCTTGTTATTGTTAAATTTGGTTGCCTTGGGCAAATTCACCAAATTTTAAGAACTTATTTGATCCCATTAAGACATGTCATATTAGGACCCCTTAAGACATCGATTTATGATTTAGGGTGATAGGATTGCTTAAGGAGATGTATGTCTAGTGAGGTCCTAGGAAAAAATGGCATGGCTCAAGTGAATAAAATTTGGTGAAAAAATGATGTCTTTAGCCTGTTTAGGGTTTAGAGTTTAGAGTTTAGGGGATCTTTGTAGTAAGGTTCTACAACAAAATGACATGGCTTAAGGGAATCAAATTTGGTGGAGTTTCCTAAGGCAACAAAATTTGATTTTAAGGTTCTAAGACAAAATGAATGATTTAGTGAAGAACATTTTCTTATGGAATAGTTGATTGAGATAGGTCTTGTTTCAACTGACCAACCTAGATCATGAAATATCATTCATATTATAATCTTGCACAATCTTGTTATTGTTAAATTTGGTTGCCTTGGGCAACTTCACCAAATTTTAAGAACTTCTTTGATCCCTTTAAGAAATGTCATATTAAGACCCCTTAAGACATCGATTTACGATTTAGGGTGATAGGATGGCTTAAGGAGATCTATGTCTAGTGAGGTCCTAGGACAAAATGACATGGCTTAAGTGAATAAAATTTGGTGAAAAAATGATGTCTTTAGCCTGTTTAGGGTTTACGACAATACAATGGCTTAAGGGGATCTTTGTAGTAAGGTTCTACGACAAAATGACATGGCTTAAGGGAATCAAATTTGGCTTAAGGGGATCTTTGTAGTAAGGTTCTACGACAAAATGACATGGCTTAATGGAATCAAATTTGGTGGATTTTCCTAAGGCAACCAAATTTGATTATAAGGTCCTAAGAAAAAATGGATGCTTTAGTGTTGAGGGTTTAGATTTTAGAGTTCAGGGCTTAGGGTTTAGCGAACTTAAGGTGAAGTTTGGGTGGCCTTTTGGAATAATGGACTTGCAAGTTAGTGCCTATTTTATGAATATTTTTTATTTATGAATAGATTGACTATTTCCATAATAGAAACACATAATTATGTGTGATTAAGATTGAGTTTGATGTATATTTTAACTGGATTTTTTTTAATTGAATATAAGATTATTTTATTTAATATTTTTTTCATTAATATTAAACTCATAAATTTTATGATATAAAATGTATAATATAAAATTAGTTAATGTTGAATTGAAAGTATTTTATTTTAGATTGTTTGTAATTGAAAGAACCTAAAAGAACTTAGAAAACAAAAATATTTAGATTATTTAGTGTCTAGGTAACTAGTACAAAAGTTTAAATCCTAGACCAATCCTCTAAGTACATATATATGGTAAATACTAAACCATGGATTTAATCATTAAAATTTTAAAATTTAAATTCAAAATTTTCCATCCCTTACACATTTAATAATACATTATGAGCCAACTAAACTTGCTTAGTATTCAAAGGCATTCAATTGTCTTTATTTTATCATTTAATTACACTTGATCATTATTCACAAATCATTTAAATTTTTGAAAGTACTATGCTAGGAACACTTAAATAGGAGGACCTAGATTTAATCTAATTATGCATCACCATTTCCAAGTTTGAATACTATTCTCCTCAATCATTCCCATAATCATGAACTTGATCTTATCATGAGGGCTAACCTATGAGAACATGACAATTGAGATCCAACACTCACCCCTAGGTGTTTTTAAATGTCACTACTTAATAACTTAAATCTTCATTTCTAATAGAACTAATTTCTATGTGTCAAGTAACCCTCTCATTTAATTTCACAAAAAATCAATATTATGCATATGCCCTAAACTCTATTCTTTAAATTAATTTATATATTTCTTACCATTATTTTTCTCAAAAATGTATTTAAAAACTATTATTTTCTTCAAAATAGATTATAACTTAAATCTTAATTTCTAATAATTAATTGTTCAAAATCCTCATTTTTTCTCTAATAGAATAGACATCTATATTTTTTAAAGAGAGTTGATTTATTTACCATCACTAATTTAATTTACATTTCATCAAAATACCACATTTCTTCTTAAGTAGTTCAACTTCAATTCAAGAACCCTAGATCCCTAGATGAAGCTAGATTTTGAATTTAATCCTCACTTAAGGTTTTGAATAGACCCTAGATGAAGCTAGATTTTGAATTTAGAGTGTGTTTTTATTTTTGTTTTATTTTTATTTCATCTTTTTAATAGGACTGATTATTTGACCTATAATTAATTATCAAAATTCATATAAAAGATAGTTCTAAATGAAAATTCATATAGCAATACTGTACTCATTTCACAAAAAATGGAAAGTTTTTCTAATCTAATTATAATTTAACATTGAAACTAAAATTTAACATATCATTTTATCCATACAATGCAAATCAAATTTAAAACATTTAAGCAATGCAAAAGAATTTTCTTGAGCTCGAATATTAGGGTTTTCAAAATCAAAATGATTTGTTCGATTTCAATTTAGGGTTTTAGCAATTTTTTTTTTTGTTTCAATTCAATTCAGGGTTTCAATTTCTAAGCAATTAGGGTTTTTAATACAATTTTTTAGTTTCAATTCAAATTAGAGTTTTGAAATTCTTTTTTTTTTGCTTTGATTTGAATTCGAGATTTCAAAAAGCTTAATTAGGGTTTCTAAATGCAAATTTTCAATTTATTTCAATTTCTAGGGTTTTGAAATGCAAATTTTTTGTTTCGTTTCAATTAGGGTTTTCAAATTCAATTTTTTTTTGTTTCATCAAACAATTCAAGTTTCAAAAGTTAAATTTTGTTTCTAAAATACAATTCAAGTTTTATTTTTTTGTTTCTATTGAAAATCTTCACAATTTGACGTATTTTTTTAATCTATCTGTACAATTTCTCATTTCTACAATAACACGAAATAAAATGCTTAAAATGTAAAAAAAAAATTGAAATAAACAATGCTAAAAACAACAAATTTATCAACAATTTCAATTTGGAATGAAAAAATGCAAAAAATGGGGGAGTATGGTACCTAGGAGGTCTTCTGGAGGTCGTTGTCGCTCTGAAATCAGGATCCCATGTGCACAAGTAAATTGAATATTTCTTCATTTAAAAAAAATAAAGTGTTGCGAAATGGGATCCCATTTCCTCTCCGTCGGTTTGGGACCCTCTAGCAAATGGGATCTCATTTTTCAAAAAGCGGGATCCCATTTATGATTCAGGCTCGTGATCCCAAACCAAAACGGGATCCCGATTTGATTTCATTCTTAAAAATCAGGATCCCATTTTTGCTTAGTTGATTTCATTTTTTTGGCTAAGGAAAAAACTTCCATGTTTCGTGGACCCAACTTTGTGCATTTAACCTATTGAAGCTTGGATTTAACAAAGGTACTTCTGATAGTAATCTATATTTCAAGATTGATAATGATAAATATTTTTTTGTGGAATTATTTGTTGATGATATCATTTTTGGAGGAGATGATGTTTTGTGCATGAAGTTTGCTAATGAGATGTAGAATGAGTTTGAGATGTCAAGGATTGGAGAGTTGAAATTATTTTTGGGATTGCAAATTACTCAAGTAGATAAAGGGATCTTTATATCTCAATCCAAGTATGTGAGAGAACTGCTAAAGAATTTTGGTATGGAAGATTCAAAACTAGTTGGTACACCCATGGTGACCGAATTTAAGTTGACGCAAGATGATGATTCTTCGAAAGGTAAATCAGACTAGATACAAATCAATGATTGGTGGATTGCTTTATTTGACTCAAACTAGATCTGATATCATGAATGATGTATGCATTGTTGCTAGATTTCAAATCGATCCTAAGGAATCTCATGTGACTATTGTGAAGATAATTTTTAGATACTTCAAGGGAACATTTGTTTTTGGCATGTGGTATCCTAAAGATGAGGGTGATCCCACAAAACTGGTTTACAATTTCTGAGAGGAACTGATTTTTGCTGAAATCACATATTTTTAGAAAATATAATGATTTAATCCTTTAAAAGTTTCATTTTAAGGATTCCAATTGAAGAGGGTTTAATCAAACCACCTTAGATAAAAACCCCCTTGGATAGAACCTCGCTAGTTTTAAACCATATCTATAAATGAGTCTCCTTTACACCTATCAAAATGCTAATAAAAAATCACTTTTGATTTACCTTTTGGGGGATCAAATGAATTCATTTAAAATTTATTTAAAATTATTATGGTAGTCCTCAAAATGATCTATCCCACGACTATAATTTTAATATGTTTTGGTTTCATTATGTATGTGTTTTTTTAGTTTTATTAAACATAGGTTTTTCATCGAAAATCAAGCTCTTTGTTTTGCACATGTGGAAAAATAGCTAATTATCAAAATATTTTTAAAAAAAATACGTTCGTGCTGGGTATTGATGTCCTTGATCCATTAAAAAAAATAAAATTGAATTTTGATACATACATAAAAAGTTATGTTGTATACAGTTTGCGTATGTCTGAATTGCAATTGGTTTGACTTCGAAACTCTATTAAGGAAAAAAAAAAATCAATAAAAAACTATGATACCAAATGAAAGTGATAGATATCATAGTTACAAATCTAAATTCGAAAAAAATAGAATTTTATCCTTCATACAAAAAAAGTTATGTTGTATACGGTGAGCGTCACTTTTTTAAAATGTTGTTTTCTGAAAAAAAACATTTTTCTTGGGAGATGCAAAAAGAAGTGCAATTTTATTCCAAAAATTTTGAAAAATATATTTTTAGAATCTACAAATAAAATTTGATGAGACTCTAGTTTTCATCATCTTCAAATTCCTCACGATTTAGCCGCTATAGGTGCTCGAATGTGAAGATTTAGTTAAAAATAATAATTTTAGTGTCTAGTTTAGCCAAAAAAAGTAAACCACTATTGTGGGATCACCCATGATGATCTTACTTTAAGTGCCTTTACCGATGCTGATTGGGTAGGAGATGTGAATGACATGAAAAGTACTAGTGGTGGTGCATTTTTCTTGAGAAAGAAATTGATTTCATGGTTAGGAAAAAAATAGAATGTCGTTTCTTTGTCTACTACAAGGGCATAATATATTGTTGTTGCTAGAAATTGTACTCAAGTATTGTTGTTGAAGTAGATTTTGAAAGATATCAGAGTTGGGTATGATGAACCTATTTCCATATTCTGTGATAACTCAAGTGCTATAAAAATTTATAAGAATTCGGTGTTGCATTCAAAGACCAAGCATATATCTATCAAGTATCACTTTTTGAGAGATAAGGTGAGTGATAAGGAAGTCAGACTGGAGTATGTGCCTAATAAGGAACAAATTGTAGACATCTTTACCAAGCCTTTGCCCAAGGATACTTTTGAGTATCTCAAAGGGAAGTTAGGAGTGATTACCCCTCCTAATCAAAACTAAGATGCATAATCTTTGCATCAGTCCATGCATTCATAGTCATATCTTGATTTAGATTGATGTTGTGGTGATTGCTACTCAGGGGAGTAGTTAGATGAGTCAAATATGTGGTTTAGAGCTTGTGTATCTTTTTCATTGATGACAAATGGGGAGAAGAATAATGTGAAAAAATCTTGGAGAACTAAGGGAGAGAAGAGCAATGTGTAAAGGGGAGATTGTTGGAAGAAGAGTTAGTTGCATTGATGGTGTATTTTTTTTTCACATCATGTGTTGCCATCAATGCCAAATGGGTAGATTGTTGGATGTTATGGTCAATTTTCTGATATGTGGTTTTCATTGATGTCAACACCATTAGCATTAATGTTTTTAAGACTATATATGCCAAGGATATTGAGAAAATTGTAATAAAATATGTTATAGGTTGTCTTTGAAGCAGTGAAGATTAGTATGGTATAAAGTTCAGTATGTTGATAGTGAGATGTTGCAGATTAAAGGGTTTGTTTTCAAGCCTATCTAGTTTCTACTCTGAAATTTTTAGAGGCGTGCATGAAGATTTGAGAAAGTTATAAGTTTGTGTTCTGATAGCTATTCTATTACTGCAAATGGTGTTCATGGAAGAAGATAACGTGTATCTGATCATCTAAGTTATTGTGTATGTTACTGTGGTGTTCATGGATGTTTCTAGACCATGTTTTATCTATGTCGCACATCTGTATTGATCATTGTGCTTGCGATCCGATATTTTCTCTTTCATGTTCATGGCCGACAAGGTATTTGAAGTTTGTTTTGGATCTTTGAGGAAGAATCTTTGAAGGTTTTTTATGTTCAAGAACACTATTTTGGATCTCTATTATGTTGTGGCTGACCTTGATTGATGCGCATTGATAATCTTTATTGTTTTGGGCCGACAATTTGCATTCATTCTATTATTGTGTTGAAGCCGACATGAAGCAATGTAATTTCTTGTTGTGGATATATATAGGTGATTTTTTCTTCATTTGAGATGTATGTGATGTTCAAAGTGTGTGAGTTCTATGTGTGAAAAAGGTTCAGATCATTCGAAGGTAGAGAAAAGTGTGAAGAAGAGTGAAATAAAGTGAAGAAGTGTTCATGTGCTTAACCAAAATTGTACTCAGGCATTAGTAGATGCTACTTTCTCAATTCAAATTCTTCAAATGGATTTAATCTAAATGTTTTCTATAAGACAATGAGTCTTCCTTTGAGTAGTGATCTCTAAGTAGTGTGCTTAAATGCAAGTGCATTCCCATTCTGTAAAAAAAAATTGAGTATACCCAAATAATATTATGGATTGGCCTTCCACCATGGTTTTTCCCCTAAAAGGGTTTCCACGCAAAAATATTGGTGTTATGTGTGTTTCTGATGTGTTGTTGATTCATGCTTTCACTGTTATTAATCATATATGAGAATAAAGGTTAATAAGTTTAATAAGTTTAAAATTTTGTGACAAATGATTCACCCCCCCTCTCAGTTGTCTGCCCTTGTGTTTCCAACACTCTATAATATTTTTTGAGAAGAGCTGTTTGAAAATATGCCTCAAAGAATTATGGTCTCATAGACAAGGTTAAAAAAGATGAAAAGAGTAGCTTGTGATATTTTTAAGGCATTGATTCTTTTGATTGATTAAAAAATTCAAATAAATGGATACAACTTAATGAAATATATGTCATGTTACAGTGTTCATTTGAAAGTAATATAATCATCTTGATAAAAATAAATGTCACTCAATTTTCATTCAAGCTTAATAACATGTAAAAGGTATAAAATCATCTTGAATAATAATCACTATCTTTTAACTATAGGGGTTTGATCCAACCTTCAAACAAAGTTCTTACAACTGAACATGATACATGTTCATTAGATTGTTCATGTGAAATCTATACAATAATCACAATCAACAATTAAAACATCACTCAACCATGATGCAACCATTAAACAAACCAAATAAAACTCCATGACATGCATGTTATTTGACCTTCAACATGCAATTTATATTATCATAATGCATAACAATAAATTTTGCTAACCATAATGCATCAATAAGAAAACTAGGCATATTATATGAGCTTGATGCACACTAGTCATAATGCACACTTCGCACAAAAGTAATAACACTAATATGATATTGTCATATATTCCAATCAACCTTGACCCACACCAAAATTGCTATATCACAATTTTTGTCACATATTCCATTCGACCTAATGAAATTGAGGTTTTTTATTTGGTAAGAATTTGTGTAGGAAAAACAAGTGAGAGATGATGGTTAAGGTGGATTTGAAGAAATGAAGTTGTTGTCCTAAGTGTAAAGTTGAAAAGTGGTGCAACTTTCATTTTGCAACTCATACGACCAAATGAAATGTTCCGACATGTCTAGATGGGTACGTTTACGCTAGGTATGGTCCTCTTTTGCACCCAAACATGTTGAATCACACTAACCTACATTGGACCAACGATTTCCCTTAAGAGTCCAAAGTGCTAAAAGGTAGAAATATTTGATGGGCTATTTCTTGGGAACCATGATACTTACATACTCTCCATCTGAGGCTATGGGATTTTTTTGGGACCTTCTACAATAACCTCTCTCAATTTTTGCTATCTTTGAGGCGTTTTCCTATGGTGACAAGTTTTTAGTTGAGGAAAAAGTTGTCAAATGCAAGTAGTGTAAAGTCGCAAAGTGGTGCAACTTTCATTTAACAAATCGTATGACCAAAAAAACTATTACAACATGTTCAGATAGGTATGTCTATGCTATGCATGGTCCTCTTTTTCACCCAAACACGATGTCATTCTGAGCTACATTGGACTGGTGATTTCCCTTAAGAGTCCAAAGTGTTAAAAGGTAGCAATCTTTGATGGGCTATTGCTCAGAAACTGTGATGCTTACATACTCTTTTTTTGAGGCTACATGATTATGTTGGGACCATATATAATTACCTCTCTTGGTTTTTTCTATCTTGAAGGCGTTTTCCTATGGTGACGAGTTTTCAATTGAGGAAAAAGTTGTCAGATGCAAGCAATGTAAAGTTTCAAAGTGGTGCAACTTTCTTTATGTAACTCATACAACCAAATGAACTATTCCAACACGTTCAAATGGGTATTTTTACACTATTAATGATCCTCTTTTGCACCCAAACACGTTGAATCACTCTGAGCTACATTGGATTGGTGATTTCCCTTAAGAGTCCAAAGTGCTAAAAGGCAACAATCTTTGAGGAGAAATTTCTCAGAAACTACGAATCTTAAAAACTCTTTGTTTGAGGCTACGTGATCATTTTGGGACCATCTACAATAACCTCTCTTAGTTTTTTCTATCTCGGAGGCATTTTCCCATGGTGACGAGTTTTCAGTTGAGGAAAAAGTTGTCAAATGCAAGCAGTGTAAAGTTGCAAAGTGGTGTAAATTTAATTCAACAACTCGTACGAACAAACAGACTATTCCAACACATTTGGATGGATACAGTTATGCTATTAATGGTCCTCTTTTGCACCCAAACACGTTGAATCACTCTGAAATATATTAGGCTGATGATTTCCCTTAAGAGTCCAAAGTGCTAAAAGGCATCAATCTTTGATAGGATATTACTTAGAATTTGTGATGCTTACAGACTCTTTGTCTGAGGTTGCAAGATTATGTTGGGACCATCTATAATAACATCTCTTGGTTTTTTCTATCTCAAAGGCGTTTTCTCGTGGTGATGAGTTTTCAATCGAGGAAAAAGTTGTCAGGTGCAAGTAGTGTAAAGTTGCAAAGTGGTGTAACTTTCATTCTGCAACTCGTACAGCCAAATAGACTATTCCAAAACATCTGAATGGGTAAATTTATGCTAATCATGGTCCTCGTTTGCACCCAAACACGCTTAATCACTCCAAGCTACATTAGATCGATGATTTCCCTTAAGTGTCCAAAGTGATCAAAGGTGCAATCTTTGATGGTCTATTAATTAGAAACCATGATGCTTACAGACCCTCCTTCAAAAGCTATGAGATCATGTTGGGACCATCTACAATAACCTCTCCTAGTTTTTTCTATCTTGAAGTTTTTTTTCTCATGGTGACGAGTTTTCAATTGAGGAAAAAGTTGTCAAATGCAAGCAGTGTAAAGTTGCAAAGTGGTGCAACTTTCATTTTGCAACTTGTACGACCAAACAAACTATTCCAACACATCCAGATGGGTACGCTTACTCTAAGCATGGTCCTCTTTTTCATCCAAACACATTGAATCACTCTAAGCTACATTGGACCGACTATTTCCCTTAAGAGTCCAAAGTGCTAAAAGGAAGTAATCTTTGACGAGCTATCACTCGAAAACTATGTCACCTAGAAACAATTTGTATGAGTTTACGAGATCATGTAGGTCCCATCTACAATAACCTCTCAGTTTTTGGTATCTCTAAGGTGTTTTCTTGTGGTGTTGAGTTTTCAGTTGATGGAAAAAGGTCATATGGATGCGGTGTAAAGGTACAAAGGGGTTCATGGTTCATTTTTCTCCTTGTGAGTAAGTGAAAAAGTGAATCATTTACTCAAATACACTTAAATCATGAACTACACACATGAATACAAAGTATATACATAAAAACATGTAGGTCATAAAGTATACATTGGAATACTCATAAGTGACAAAGTATACACATAAGTTGTAAAGTATACACTCGAATACACGTAAAGTATACATAATACACATGATATTATCATTTAAGAATTTCTATCAAATATAGGATTTATAAAATGCCACGTATACATACAAAAAAACAACCCTAATACATAGTCATTTCCTAGTAGGGGAAGGAAATAGATCACACATTACCTTCACGGTCGACATAGTCTTCCACAACATTAGCACGTTGAGGTTTTGGAGTAACAAACACCTATACAAACCATCAAGGTAGCAGTTAAACTACATACAATAGAAAAGATGATTACAAAAGAAAATCTCTATTATTCTAAACAACCTAAATGATGATGAAATGGTAATGCAAACTAGAAAATATTCTTAGAATAAAAAATCTATATTATTCTAATTTTCTGCATACCTCTTCCAAAGGGTCAGAGCTGGCTATTGTACTAGCAGCTCCATGATCAATCGTGCCAAGAACATCGCAATATACTTTGAATGAAAAATCTATATGGTCACAATAGAAAAGATGCTTAGACTAAAAAATCTATATTATTCTAAACAACCTAAATGGTGATGAAATGGTAATGCAAACTAGAAAAGATGCTCAGAATAATAAATCTATATTATTCTAATATGTCGCATACCTCTGCCAAAGGATTAGAGTTGGCTATTGCTACAGTAGCTCCATGATCAATCATGCCAAGAACATCACAATATACTTCGAATGACAAATATATATGGTCACAATAGAAAAGATGCTTAGACTAACAAATCTATATTATTTTAAACAACCTAAATGATGATGAATTGGTAATGCAAACTAGAAAAGATGCTTAGAATAAAAAATCTATCTTATTCTAAACAACCTAAATAATGAACCTTAGTAGATAAAAAATATCAAAATGTGATGAAAAATATCATACCTGCCCCATACAACAAATGATTTTCTACTCAAGTGTGCCTGAAGGCTTCAAAGTTTCAAGTAATGCTTCATGATCAACACTACTACTTGTTCATAGTTCCTTTGTTTTTGGTCTAGCATGATGTCTCAATAACTTAAAAAATTTTGTTATAAAAAGGTGTGAATACATGAGAATGGTTTTGTGTTTCTCATAGTCTTCAAATGCATGTATGATTTTCTTTCTAATCATATATGTTCACAACCAAGTTTCAGAAACAACAACTAAACCTGTATGATCATAATTTTTTTATCAATATCTAAATATACTTAGAATAATATTTCTATATTATACTAAACAACCTAAATGATGATGAAATGGTAATGAAAACTAGAAAATATTCTTACAATAACAAAACTATATTATTCTATTTACAATCTAAATGATGATGAAATGGTAATGCAACCAAGTTCGAAAAACAACAACTAAACCTATAGGATACATGAACCCATCATCATATTTCATCAGTTTTGTTAGCTTTTCCTTTCCCTGTACACATCGTACCAACCAATAGTTTGATCCCTTTGTATTCCCCTACGATGCTACAACTGCATAGACATGTTCTGGTTGTACAAGATCTAAAATATGGTCGTAGTCAAGTGAACTTTCAATTACATCTTCTAACGAGTATTGTGCTAGAGAATAAGGGGTTAGGTACTATGGAATCCATGTATCTATCTACACATTTGACTTGCACTAATACCAATCACACTAAATACAATTCTAACAAAAACAAGTTATTTCACATGTCTATATGGTCCATGCACCCGCATCTGATCTTTGAAATGAATGCATATTTGAAGAATCTCTAATTGTTTGACATTCCATTTTTTCTCCCATTGTTCCCTCCTCAACCAACCAAAAGAACCTACACACTTGTCAATCAAGTGTCTCTCCTTGTGATAGTGCATAAGTACACTAATCAACAATAGAGTGTGCATCACTGAATGTTGTAGCACCTCTGATATTCATTGTTCTTTAACAAAAGATCTCTTCACACATGCACCTGGACCATCATGCTCAGCTTTTCCATGCCCAGCTTTGAAAAAACTCCAAATATGTGGTACACCCTCTCTATATGCATCCTACTCAACCAATAAAACATGCGAGCATTCTTGAATTTCCCTATGCAGTTATTTGACCAAATCAGATGTTGACCCATTGCAATTCCTTTTTCCTACAAGAACTAAAAAAAATTCAAAACAATGTTGTACAAACTCATATGAATGAGATCTATCATCACTCATGTAAAAATGATACTCCTTGATTATCTTCTTGTCCTCTTTTGTACTATTAGGGGCATGTCTATATGTTATGTGGACAAAAATAGCAATTTGAATAGAATTATAATATTGTGATTGAACTTTATTTTGTGGTTGCAATGTGTAATTTTCAAAAAAATCAAATACAGATACAATAGTTCTAATGGGGAAAGAGTCCTTACACATCCTAAATTTTTGATCCAACCACTGCGATCTATGGCTATTCCTTGCATACTTATAGAAAATATTTTTCTTAAAATCAACAATACTTACCTCTCTTGCAACTAACTCGCATCTAGAACCCTCACCTCCACTCTTCAATGTGTATTTGACTATCTCAAACCTTTTTTTCTCAACGATATTGTTACCAAAATCATGATCGCTGCCCTCATGAAATCATGTTACAAACTTTGATAAACCACCACATTGCAAACATGTTTCATTTAAATAATCATTTCTATAAAACAAGCAACCATCACCTCTAATGCATAAAAATGAATCTAACAACTCCCTGGATGACTTGGGAAGTTGCACTTCATGGCAATCCTACAAAATTGTGTCAGTATGCATAGTAGAATGAATATGGTATAATAATTCATGATACATTGAAAGCTCAAAATGGTATTTACAACATGTATTACAAACATTAATAGGTACACAATATAATGGCTTGCAAGACTCAAAATCCCTTTGTGAGATTTACAAATTTAGATGTTCTTGACAAAAAAATTGTACAAAATTGTTTGGTTACATTCCAAAAAATGTTTAGGATGCGGTGTACAATCTCGATTACCAATTCATAACTTTAAAACACCCTTTACATTCGGTGATACTCTAGAGTCAAAATTCCAAAAAAAATCAATTTTCATCTTTGCATTATTGGTTAGATTTTTATCAACACGTGGAAGCCTCCCACTAAAATCCCACATATCATTTTGAAGAGGACTATCGAGTCTTCCTCTTCTTGAGAGTGCTCTATTCAATGTTTTACGATTTAAGTTAAAATAAATACAAGTTTGTCTCATTAAACGAGCCTTTCTCAAATGATGGATTACTAGTGAGAACCTTGTGATCACTCTTCGAGCAGCCCTTTTATCTTTTTCCTTACTAGTCTTTCCAATAGAGTTTAGAGCATTAAAAATATTTTTTACAATAAGACTATTTTTTCTATTTTTTTTGTGATACGAATCTTTAATTTTTTTAATACTCGTCTCATTTTCTAAATCTTAAGTAATTGCACAAAAATTTGACATTGTTAGATTAATGTCTTATCAGAAAATAATTCATTGAACATTTTGGTACCCCACAAATGAACCGTTCATTTTGACCTTTTTCCCTCAAGATTATCAATTATGTTCTCATCTATTTCAACCAACCATTTAGGGGTTCTCTTGTAATTAGGTGTTACATAAGGTTCACTTTCAGCATTTTCATTTTCAAGTACAATGTTATTAACATTTTCATTCTCAACCACATTTTCATTTTCAACATTTTCAATAACAATAACATTTTCAACATTTTTATTCTCAATGTTGTTCACATTTTCATTTTCAATTCCAATGTTTTCATTTTCAATTTCAATATGATGTTCAATATTTTCAATTTATATTTTATATTCACTTCAATTAACATTTAACAGTGTGAAAGAAGCTTCAATTTGAATATTATTCATACCTTGTCTTATTTTCCTATGAATTTCTCTATCTTTTGCTCTATATGCTTCAATTTGATCTGTTGTAAGTTTCCTTTTACCTTTTCTCTTACGATGATTGTTGCTCCCCATTGCACAAACAAAAAGACACACACAAATGATTGAAATTCTAAAAAAGCTATAAGAGAATCTTTCAAAAGATGAATTTTGTCTGATGTGGACAGAAAGCACGATAATTTCATGGCAGAAAGAATGTAGGGACCGTTGAAACTCAAAACGGTCCCATTTTTGTTTTTTAAATAACTTACAAAACGAATATCCATTACCTTTAGTGTTATAAATTACAATATGTCATAATATATATATTTATTATTTATTAATATACTATGTTAATTTATAAATATATATAATAAATTAACATAGTATATTAATATATAATATATATTAATATTATATTAATATATAATATATATTAATATTATATTAATTTATTATATATATTGTTGATCATGCAAGTGTATAACCTATAAAAAACAAAATAGATATCCATTATACATGGAGATCCATTTTCTTGAGCTTTAGAATTATTATTTGTTATGATATATGATATATATATATATTTATTATATATTAATATATTGTATATATATTAATATTATATTAATATATTGTATATATATTAATATTATATTAATATATAATATATATTACCACACTCTCTTCTCTCCCTCTCCCTCTCCCTCTCTCTATCTCCCTCTCTCTCTCCCTCTGTCCCACTCACCCTCACTCCCACTCTCCCTCTCTCTCCAGACCCTCTCTCCCTCTCAGGTCTTTCCCTCCCTCTCTCTCTCTCTCTCCCTCTCTCTCTCTCTTCCTCGCAGTTCTTGTCCTCTCTCCCTCTCTCCCACTCCCCCTCTCTCCCTAAACCCTAAACCCACTCTCTCTCCCACTCTCCCTCTCTCACACTCTCCCTTTCTCCCACTCTCCCACTCTCATTCTCAATAATTTCCCTCTCCCTCTCTCTCTCTCCCTCTCCCTCTCTTTCTATCCATCTCTTTCTATCCCTCTCTCCCACTCTTCCTATCTCCCTCTTAGGTATTTCCCTCTCTCTCCCTCTCTCTCCTTTTGTCCCACTCTCCCTCTCTCCCACTCTCCCACTCCCCCTCTCTCTGTCTCCCCCTCTCTCCCTCTCTTCCTCTCTCACACTCTCCCTCTGAGGTCTCTCTCGCTCTCTCTCTCTCTCCCACTCTCTCTCTCCCTATCTCCTTGTCTCCCACTCTCCCTCTCTTCCTCTTAGGACTTTCCTTCTCTCCCTCTCTCCCACTCCCCCTAAACCATAAACCCTAAACCCACTCTCTCTCCCACTCTCCATCTCTTCCTCTCAGGTATTTCCCTCTCACTCTCTCTCTCTAAGGTCTTTCCCTCTCTCTCTCTCCCTCTTAGGTATTTCCCCTCTCTCTCTCTCTCTCTCTCCCCCTCTCTCTCTCTCCCTCTCTTCCTCTAAGTTATTTCTCTCTCTCCTTCTCTCCCACTCTCCCTCTCTCCCTAAACCGTAAACCCACTCTTTCTCCTACTCTCCCTCTCTCACACTTTCCCTCTCTCCCACTCTCCATCTCTTCCTCTCAGGTATTTCCATCTCTCCCTCTCTCCCTAAACCCACTCTCTCTCTCTCTCTATTATTTCCCTCTCACCCTCTCCCTATCTCCCTCCCTCTCTCCCTCTCTCTCACTCTCCAACTCTCCCTCTCCCTCTCTCCCTCTCTCCCACACTTCCTCTCTTCCTCTCAGATCTTTCCCTCTCTCCCTCTCCCTCTCCCTCACTATCCCTCTCTCCCTCTCCCTCTCTCTCTCTCATTGTCTCCCACTCTCCCTCTCCCTCACTCTCCCTCTCTCCCTTTTAGGTCTTTCTCTCTCTCCCTCTCTTTATTATAAAATGATTAAATATATATATTAAAGATCTGAGAGGGAGATGGAGACTTCAGAGGGAGACTATGTATTAAATATATTATATAATATATAATATATTTAATATATATACAATATATAGAATATAAATAATATATATTATAGTATATATTATATATATCATAAATTTATTATAGAGAAAATGGATATTTGTTTTGTTGAGGACGAACCCTACCTCATTTTCAAAGGGAAACTATGTATTAAATATATTATAATATATTATAATATATATAATATATATTATAATATATTATAATATATTATAATATATAGTATATGTGAAATATGTTATTGTATATTTATATATAATAAATTTATTATATAATAAATGAATATCCGTTATGAACGGATATCTATTTATAATAGATATATGTTATGAATGGATATCCAATTTTAATAGATATTTGTTATTAATTGCATTAGATTTGAAGCCTTGTGGGAATATATAATATACTGTTATGAAACGAATATCGGTTTCTAATGGATGTCTATTATAAATGGATATCCATTTCCTTGAGGACTTAATAACCCAAACCATGCCTCATTTTCATGATGCTACTAGTCAAGCAGTGACCTCATCATGAGCAACGAGTTCCAGGTATGTGTTTTTTGCATTTTTTCTATTTTTTGCTAATTAGTGATTAATTTATGGTTTTTTTGCATTCTTTGTAGTTTTGTTGAATATTTTCATTTCTATCTAAACTTACAAAAAAAATTGAAACCCTAGTTAGTGGAAAACAAAACAAAAAAACAGCAAACAAAAAAATTGAACATTCATTACTAGAAAAAAATATAAAATTGAACCTTCATTACACCATTTCTACATTTATTTACAGTGTTTTACATTCTTGTCTATTTTTACTTCTTCTTTATCACTTATTCTCATGTTTCTTAAATTCTTACTTTGTTGCTTATTCTTAAGTTAGTATTTCTTTGCTAAACAATTTTTTTTTTTAATTTTTTAATTATTTTGACTCTCCTTAGCTCTCAAAATAGAAAGGATCCTTGTTGGAAGTGCTCTAAATTTCCAATACTTAGTGAATCTGGATCCATTGTTAGTACTGGCCAAACAAACCTGCATCCATAGGGAAACGGGTGAAGTTAATGGGTAATAATCGATGGGCTATGTAGGAGGCTATCATACAATTATGATAGCCTCCTACATAGCCCATCGATTATTACCCATTAACTTCACCCGTTTCCCTATGGATGTAGGGACAAGTTTTGTTTAACCATTACGAACTATGAATAAACATTCAATAAGTATTGGAAATTTGGAGCTTAACACTTCCTCCTTTGTTCAATCAATTTGGAGATTAACACTTCTACCTTTGTTGAATCAATTTGGAGTTTAACATTTCCACATTGAAGCAAGGTAAAAATTTAATGTATTTTTAAATGAGATTTCACATCACTTTAACAATTATTTGTTTTTCATTTACATGCCTTGAACATATATGATATTTACACATTTTTTTCATTTGTATTCAATTAAGTCATTTATATTATAACACCCCTCCGTTTTGCTCTATTGTGCGAACTATGTTGTTTCCTCGTTATGCTTTAGTTCTGTGTTGTACTTGGACTATGTACTTGATTTCAGTGGATCACTATTTTATCGTGATGTATTTTGATGTGATTATTATGGCATGTTTGGAAATAACATATGTGGATATGTAATTTATGATGCTTCATGCTTTCGATTATGCTGCTATATTAGATGCATCAGTTAGAACTATTGTATTGGTGAAGAGGACGGTATCACATCACTCGCTTGTGAGTGCCTTGCGATCTCATGACTTCCTCTTCACGGTGTGCCTTATTTATGACATATTATTGCATGTGGATATGTTCTTTGCTCACAGGCTGACAGGTATAGGACATCAACTCCACCTAGTTTCACAGGTTCAAGCGTGTCCAATGCCCAATGACATCTGATTGGGAGATAGTAGCTAGGATTTCCATGCCGAGTTGTCACCCTAGTCGTAGTGTGTTGTCAGTCCTAGTATGGTCCAATTGTGCTATTTGGTGCTAATTGCCTGATTTCAGTCTATTTGGGGAGTTAGAATATTGTGGGAATTATGATTTAATTATTGAGTAATTTAATTTAATTAATTTAATATTTAATCTTATGGTAGATTTATTTATTAATTGATTAAGTTATTCATGTTGAAATGATTTAAATTATTCATTTTGGAAAAACATGCATATTTATGTTGGAATTGGAAATTAGAAAAATAAATTAAAAGTCAAATTTGAAATTCAAAAATTCAAAAATTCAACAAAAAAGATATTTCCTATTTTCTATTTTCTAGAATTTATGAGGGTTGTTGTGGGATTTTGGAAGGATTTTTGCATATCTTTGGATTTCTTCACAATTTTAAAAAATGGAGTTTTTTGGAAAAATTGGAAAAGAGAAGAGGAAGATTGCTTTATTTTGTGGGTTTGGAGGAAAAGCTTGTGGAATCTGAAGTGCTCAAGAGGGTTTCAAAGCAGCAGCAGGTTCTTCAACATACTCCAAGAGAATCAAGTTCACACCTTGTTTTATTGTAATTTTGTTGATTCAATGGTGTTGAGTAATGGAAGATTAAATTTCTATGGTTATTTCAATTCTTCATTGTTCATGTTGTTCTTCAATCTTCTTGTAGTCTTCAATTGGTTGTATGGCTATTTAAATCTATTTTTATATATAGATTAATATATTTAGGCTTGGGAATTATTTTTATAATTTCTTATGGTAAGGTTATGCTAGCAAAATTTCCTTAAACTAAAAATATTTCCAGAACTTTAATATTTTTATTTTGCCTCTTTAAACTCTGGTTTTTTCTAAGAAAAGAAGAAAATATATATAATTTTTTTTTTTTTTTTTTTTAAATGGGGCGGTTGGGGCTCACCCCACCGCCGCTTCCTTGGGAAGCACGGTGGGGGAGCACGCCCAATGGCTTCCCCATCCATGGGGTAACCGCGGTGGTTCCACTGCCCCCACACCATCCTCCCCTTCCCTTGCACATTGCGCAGGGTTCTTCCCCACCACGCCTAGCTCATCGATGGCACCACCTCCTGCGGCCGCCACGAGCTCCACCAAAACCTCTGCCTAATCCGCCCAGCAGCGCCGACAGTCAACAAAAAAATTTGACCCACGGCCTCAGCCCTAGCTGTGCACGTGGATAGAGCCAAGGCGTGGGCCTTTTGGAAAATTAAATTTATTTCAAAAAAAAAATAATATAATAATAATATTTTAACTTTAAATATTATAATTTTTATAATATTTTAATATTATTTATTTCTTCATATAGTTTAAAATACATGTAATATTTTAATAGTATGACTAATATATAAATTGAATTATGAGAATTTTAAACAATTATAGTCATATTATTATTTAAATATTAATGTTTTAAAAAAAGGATTATGTTATTGTATATTTTCATTATTTAAAAAGGGAAACATTATTATTTTTTAATGGGTTTAGTTACTTCTGGAATAAATATTTTATTTAAAATGGGATCTTGTTTTAAATTGAATTATGGGGACATGGGTAATGTTTTATGCATTTAAATGCTGCATGGGAATGAAATGATTTTTAAGTGGCGTAATTAATTCCGTTTATTTAACGCACTGTTTATTGAATGCTAGTGAGGATATGGGTTTAGTGAACCCAAAGTAGATTTGATTATTGTCCTGGTATTGATCTATGTGCATTATCATTTGGGAAGTGTGGGTTTTAATATTTGACAAGTCTTCCAGTTGGGATTCTAGTATGTGGGTTGTCGTACTATGTAGTCAACCATAGATGGCCTTGGGTAGTGCGTAACCAGTTTGTTCCCCGGGTATCACGAACGGGAGGGTGTTGACTGTATGTCATGGTTAGGGATGTGATATCCTTGCGTAGCACTTGTGTACCCTTGGGTTGTGGAGTTTTTCCACGTGTCGTCTTAGAGGAGTGGCTTGTAATGGGAGCTGACACACGAAGTGGTGCTAGGGTAACTCATTGTAAGTTAGTTAATCCAATGATAACTTAATTAAATAATTATAGTATCATGTAGTACCAAACACTTAATAAGATAATTATGCCTCACTCAGGATCACAAGGGCTTGTAAAGACTTGGGTTGAGACGGGAAGGCCTGGAATGGCAAGATCGTTATTTTGTCTCTACGAAAGATAATTGATTCCACATTGGTTTACATGAGGGGTCAGAAGTCATTAAAGGTTACTAGGGTAACCTGAGATGGGGGTCGGGACCTAGGAAGACTCACCAGGGTAACCCATGTAACATTGTGATGACACTTCTCCTAAGTCGGCAGTATGTTCGCATTAGTGATGCAGATGATTATGTAATTTTGGAAGCATTGTAACCTTGTGTCAGTGATGTCACTGTGTTTATTTTAGTATGGTTATGTTAGCCTATGTCTAGAGGTAGACGTCCTTGGATAGAAATTCTTGTTACTATCTCCTAGCAAGGGGGGTGGGCCTTTGGGTTCCACTTGGTTGGGTGGCATGCACCTTAATCCATTGGGATCTTTCTTCATATTCATGTGGACTAGACTTCTAGTGGGAGGACTCATGGCTTTGGTTGCAGTTCTTACTTGTTTCCATTTCAGTTGCTCTTGTAATTATTACCCCTCTTGTTCTCGAGGTGGAATTTTGTAATTGTAATCCTATTTTTTGGACTTGCCTCATTTGGGGAATGAGTGTTTGTAACCTTATGTTTAATGAATGGATTAATAAAATTGAAAGTCTTATCTTACGCTTGTTGTTATTTTACTTTACTTGGAATGTATGTGTTAATTTATTGATTAAATAATTGTCATAGTTTATATTCATGTTTTGTTGAGGTTCTATATAACCTTTGTCTCATAACCTTAGAGGTTGTTGGCATTAGTTAATTAACTTACTTATTATTTATCCTTTTTTGAAAAAAAAAATTATTCCGTTTAAGTAGTTAAATGCAACTTCCTCTAGGGTTGCGTGGTGGGGCATTACACATGGTATCAAAGCCTAGGTTTAAACATTGGGTACTCTTGGATAATGATGGATCCATTAAGCTTTAGTTGTTTAAGTTTTTGAGCTGTGTACCTTGCCTAATACCTTGACGTGTTTGTGCAGGATTATGCCGCCCAAACGTGGAAGAGGTAGAGGGCATGTTCGTGGCTGTCTAGGTAGTCGTGGTGAGAGTCAGCATGACTCTCCTCCTTTAGTTCCTCTTATTCCTGATCAGGAGGAATAGCAGGGATCGTAGAATGCACCTGGGGTTGGTAATCTGTAGCAGGATCCAGCAAGGATTGAGGCAGCATGTAGAGCGCTAGAGGAGGCTTTGGCACTCCTTGGACCTAGGCAGGTAGAGATTCAAGTGAATCCAGTGGTGAGGGAAGCTCCACCCTAGTCTGAGTCTCACATGAGGGACTTGCTTAGGGGGCACCCTCCTTTATATGATGGATCAGGTATGGGTTTAGAGGCTGAGACTTGGCTGATAGACTTGGATAGGTGTTTCGCCATGCACCTATATGGTAGAAACACCAGAGCTCGTTATGCCATTATGCATATGAGAGGATTTGCATCCACTTGGTGGAGATTAGAGGAGCAGAAGCTCCATATTGAAATTCACACTACATCATGGGAGATCTTTGTAGAGAGATTTAGAGCTTGATTTTTATCTGAGCATTGGCGTCAGCGTCGAGGGGATGAGTTCCATGCCTTGTGTCAGTTAGCATTATCTATTGAGCAGTATGAGCATCAATTTTATGAGCCCAAACAATATGCAGGGATTGGTGACGATGAGAGCATGTTGGTACATCATTTTGTCAAGGGCTTAAATGCCCATCTCAACGATGGTGTGAGGGTTTTCGAACCCAAGACCATGGATATGGCTATAGAGAAAGCACGCCTAGTTGAGGAGAATCTAAGTATGGCACTTGGAGGGCACATGAGTGTTCCCGTTGGCAGTGGTACAGTGGCAGGATCTAGTGTTAGAGGAGGGCAATCTCAGGGAGGTTTACCTCCTAGGTCTCAGCAGGGGCCATCTCAGGGTGGTCAGTAGTAGCAGCAGGAGAGTGCACTTGGGAAGCGTAAGGACTCTCAGCTATGTCAGGATGATGAAGGTTCTTCACCTAGAAGGAGCCAAAACTGGTGGCACAATAAGCGCAATCGGCAGGAGCAGCCAGCCCAGAGTTCACAGTCTGCGACTAGTTGGGGTAGTGTGCAGCAGTCTACTACACCTTTAGGTGGTAGAGGATTTGGTCGTGACACAGGGTGTTTCTCTTGTGGCCAACAGGGCTACATTGCTAGGAACTATCCATATCGGAATACTTCCAATTTTTTTCAGGGCCCAACAGTTTCAGAGTTGACAGTTGGAGATGCTGGTAGATCTCATCGATCTTATGTTGCGGTTGATAACCGTTAGCCTAGGTATTACGGAGCTATTGTTGAGACTTTTGGAGTTGGTCATCTAGTGCAGGATGCTCGATCTCAGGGGTCAAGGTTTTGATTTATATGTAGTCTATTTGAGGGAGTTATATCCCTATCTAATTGCAGGCTTCCATGAGTAAGCCTGACCCTAGGGGGGGAGGATGTAACACCCCTTCGTTTTGCTCTATTGTGCGAACTATGTTGTTTCCTCCTTATGCTTTAGTTTTGTGTTGTACTTGGACTATGTACTTTATTTTAGTGGATCACTATTTTATCGTGATGTATTTTGATGTGATGATACTATATTTTGATGTGATTATTATGGCATGTTTGGAATTAACATATGTGGATATGTAATTTATGATGTTTCATGCTTTCGATTATGTTGCTATGTTAGATGTGTTAATTAGAACTATTGTATTGGTGAAGAGGACGGTATCGCATTACTCGCTTGCGAGTGCCCTGTGATCTCATGACTTCCTCTTCACGGTGTGCCTTATTAATGACATATTATTGCACGTGAATATGTTATTTGCTCATAGGTTGACAAATACAGGACATCGACTCCACCTGGTTTCGCAGGTTTGAGCATGTCCAATGCCCAATGACATCTAATTGGGAGATAGTAGCTAGGATTTCCGTGCCAAGTCATCACTCTAGTCGTAGTGTGTTGTCAGTCCTAGTATGGTCCAGTTGTGCTATTTGGTGCTAATTGCTTGATTTCAGTCTATTTGGCGAGTTAGAATATTGTGGGAATTATGATTTAATTATTGAGTAATTTAATTTAATTAATTTAATATTTAATCTTATGGTAGATTTATTTATTAATTGATTAAGTTATTCATGTTGAAATGATTTAAATTATTCATTTTGGAAAAACATGCATATTTATGTTGGAATTGGAAATTAGAAAAATAAATTCAAATTCAAAAATTCAACAAAAAAGATATTTCCTATTTTCTATTTTTTGGAATTTATGAGGGCTGTTGTGGGATTTTGGAAGGATTTTTGCATATCTTTGGATTTCTTCACAATTTTAAAAAATGGAGTTTTTTGGGAAAATTGGAAAAGAGAAGAGGAAGATTGCTTGATTTTGTGGGTTTGGATGAAAAGCTTGTGGAATCTGAAGTGCTCAAGAGGGTTTCAAAGCAGCAACAGGTTCTTCAACATACTCCAAGAGAATCAGGTTCACACCTTGTTTTATTGTAATTTTGTTGATTCAATGGTGTTGAGTAATGGAAGATTAAATTTCTATGGTTATTTCAATTCTTCATTGTTCATGTTGTTCTTCAATCTTCTTGTAGTCTTCAATTGGTTGTATGGCTATTTAAATCTATTTTTATATATAGATTAATATATTTAGGCTTGGGAATTATTTTTATAATTTCTTATGGTAAGGTTATGCTAGCAAAATTTCCTTAAAATAAAAATATTTCCAGAACTTTCATATTTTTATTTTGCCTCTTTAAACTTTGGTTTTTTCTAAGAAAAGAAAAAATATATATATATATAAAAAAATGACAGTCTCATTTGTGGAGAAATAAAAAAAAATAAAAAAATATATATATATATTTTTTTTGAAATGGGGCAGTTGGGGCTCACCCCACCGCCACTTCCTTGGGAAGCACGGTGGGGGAGCACGCCCAACAACTTCTCCGTCCACGAGGTAACTACGACGTTTCCACCGCCCCCACGCCGTCCTCCCCTTCCCTTGTGCACTACGCAGGGTTCTTCTCCGCCGTGCCCAATTCATCGATGGTGCCGCCTCCTACGGCCGGCACAAGCTCTGCCACAACCTCCGCCTAACCCACCCATCAGCGCCAATAGTCGGCAAAAAAATTGACCCACAGCCTCAACCCTAGCCACGCATGTGGATCGAGGCAAGGCGTGGGCCATTTGGAAAATTAAATTTATTTCAAAAAAATATATATATATAATAAAAATATTTTAACTTTAAATATTATAATTTTTATAATATTTTAATATTATAATTATTATAATATTTTAATATTATAATTATTATAATATTTTAATGTTAAAATTTATTATTTTAATATTATTTATTTCTTCATATAGTTTAAAATACATGTAATATTTTAATAGTATGACTAATATATAAATTGAATTATGAGAATTTTAAACAATTATAGTCATATTATTATTTAAATATTAATGTTTTAAGAAAAGGATTATGTTATTGTATATTTTCATTATTTAAAAAGGGAAAAATTGGTTTTTTTTAATGGGTTTAGTTACTTCTGGAATAAATATTTTATTTAAAATGGGATCTTGTTTTAAATTGAATTATTGGGACACGGGTAATGTTTTATGCGTTTAAATGCTGCGTGGGAATGAAATGATTTTTAAGTGGCATAATTAATTATGTTTATTTAATGCACTATTTATTGAATGCTAGTGAGGATATGGGTTTAGTGAACCCAAAGTAGATTTGATTATTGTCTTGGTATTGATCTACATGCATTATCATTTGGGAAGTGTGGGTTTTAATATTTGACAAGTCTTCCAGTTGGGATTTCAGTCTGTGGGTTGTCGTACTGTGTAGTCAACCATAAATGGCCTTGGTAGTGTGTAACCAGTTTGTTCCCCGGTTATCATGAATGGGAGGGTGTTGACTATATGTCATGGTTAGGGATGTGGTATCCTTGCGTAGCACTTGTGTACCCTTGGGTTGTGGAGTTGTTCCACGTGTCGTCTTAGAGGAGTGGCTTGTAATGGGGGTCGGCACACGAAGTGGTGCCAGGGTAACTCGTTGTAAGTTAGTTAATCCAGTGATAACTTAATTAACTGATTAGAGTATCATGTACTATCAAACACTTAATAAGATAATTATGCCTCGCTCAGGATCACAAGGGCTTGTAAAGATTTGGGTTGAGACGGGAAGGCCTGGAATGGCAAGATCATTATCTTGTCTCTACGAAAGATAACTGATTCCGCATTGGTTTACATGAGGGGCTGAAAGTCGTTAGAGGTTACCAGGGTAACCCGAGATGGGGGCTGGGACCTAGGAAGACTCACCAGGGTAACCCATGTAACATTGTGATGACACTTCTCCTAGGTCAGCAGTATGTTCGCATGAGTGATGTAGTTGATTATGTAATTTTGGAAGCATTGTAACCTTGTTTCAATGATGTCACTGTGTTTATTTTAGTATGGTTATGTTAGCCTATGTCTAGAGGTAGACGTCCTTGGATAGAAATCCTTGTTACTATCTCCTAGCACGGAGGGTGGGCCTTTGGGTTCCACTTGGTTGGGTGGAATGCACCTTAATCCATTGGGATCTTTCTTCATGTTCATGTGGATGAGACTTCCAGTTGGAGGACTCGTGGCTTCGGTTGTAGTTCTTACTTGTTTCCATTTCAGTTGCTCTTGTAATTATTACCCCTCTTGTTCTCGAGGTGGAATTTTGTAATTGTAATCCTATTTGTTGGACTTTCCTCATTCGGGGAATGAGTGTTTGTAACCTTATGTTTAATGAATGGATTAATGAAATCGAAAGTCTTATCTTACGCTTGTTGTTATTTCACCTTACTTGGAATGTATTTGTTAATTTATTGATTAAATAATTGCCATAGTTTATATTCATGTTTTGTTGAGGTTCTATATAACCTCTGTCTCATAACCTTAGAGGTTGTTGGAATTAGTTAATTAACTTACTTATTATTTATCCTTTTTTTTTTAAAAAAAAATTATTCTGTTTAAGGAGTTAAATGCAACTTCCTCTAGGGTTGCGTGGTGGGGCGTTACATATATTGAATGGTTTAAGTGGATTTTTAAACATGTAACATTTTGAATTATAAGTTTAATGTAGGTTCACTTATATCTAAATCATGGATCCACGGCCTCTAGCTCCACTCACTCCACCTCGTAACCCCCCACCTCCACCACCTGAATCCTATGGTACTCACTTTTGAGAACAAGTCAATTTGAATGTTAGAACCATTTAGGATCAAGTTAGTGCTATTCAAAATGAAGAATGTGGTCACCCATTATTGAGGCATTTTGCATCAAAAATGATTTTTTTTGTTGATGCGGTTAGGTCCATGGAATTGGACTTAGACGAGCATCAACAATGGCTAGAGGAAAGGATGCAACCCCATTCTAAAGAGGAAAACACAAAGAAATGAAGAGATGCAACATAGAGCTGCAAAACTTTATTAAGACAATGATCTTATTTTTATTAAAAAATTGACCATGGATGGATATTTTATAAAGAATTTGGTTGGATGGAATTTTTTGTTGTTGAATTTATGAATATAATAATATAATGATGAGACAAAAATTTAGTAATAAATTTTAAATAATCTATTAAATTAGTGTTTGTTCATATATAGTGTGCATATATAGTGTTTATTCATGCATCATGGTTGACTGATGTCTTATTTGTTGATCATAATTATTGTATAGATTTGACATGAACAATCTAATTAACATATATCTTGTTGTATTGTAAGGATTTTGTTTGAAGGTTGCATCAAACCCCTATGGTGTACATAATGTTCTTGTTTGTGTATCATGATTGAAAGATAATGATTCTTATTCATGATTATTTTATACCTTTTACATGAAAAATCTAATGACATGTTATTAAGTTTGAAGGTTTTAATGGCATGAAATTTGAATTGAGTTGTAATGGTTTTATTTGATGGTTGTATCACTTCTTATTCTAGAGGATCCCAACATGGGAAAACACTCTTCCTTTCAACTCTCTCTCTCCATCTCCCTCCCTCTCTTTCAAGTCTCTCCCTCTCTCCCTCTCAACTATATATATCCCTCTCTCTCCTTCCCTCTCTCCCTCACTCTCTCCCTCTCTCTCAAGTTCCTCCCACTCCCTCTCTCTCTCTCTTGTGAATTAGTTGTACATCAATAAATATATAATATATACTATGTAGTGTATAATATATAGTATGTATGAAATATATTATATAATATATAATAATTAATATGTATACTATATAAAATATAAAATATAATAATATATAATATAATAATATATAATATAATAATGTATAATATAATATATAATATTACGTATTATAAATAGTACAAGTAAAAAATATTCATTTAATAACGAATATCCATTTATAGACTAAATGGATATCCATTCTGAACAGATATTTGTTTTTTCTAACATAATCAGTAGGCGCAGGATTTGGCTCAGGATTTGGTTCAGGATTGCCTGACTTGGAAAGTGAGCCCAAAAAACATGTTTTGAAAATTTGCTTAGTTTTTTTAAGTTTTCCCTTGTGGCTGACGATTTTTTTATCCAAATTTAATCAAACAAAAAGGGTTTATAGAAAAAATTGTCAGCTTTCCACCAATATAAGTTTTGCCTTATTTTGAATTTAATAAATTATTATTATTGATTTTCTACATACATCATGTCTAAAGTCCTGATTGATAGGTTGATTGAAAAAATTCTATAACTTTCAAACTACTTAACATTTTTCAAACCTACAAGATGCACCACATTCTATGCTTCACATACTATAGGATATAAAAAAATTGAATTTCATAAATTTTTGACCAAGTTATGGTGGTCAGACATAGACATTTTAATAATTCTAAAAATTTCTAATAAAAAATCATAACTAATCATTTACATGGAAAAAAATTATAATTTTTTTTTTGCATATCCGAGCATGTGTCCTCTACTTATATTGAAAGATTCAGAAAAAAAAAATATATTATTTTTTTCTTGTACTTAGGGTGGTCAGACATACACCTACTTATCTTTTTCTTGAAAATTTAGTACCACTGCATTGGAATTTCAAATTTTCTCAAAATAGATTTACTTTTTCCAAAAAAGGATTAGCAGCCTAGAAACTACATTTAATTTACTACAAATTTTGTTCTTACATATTTTTCAAATTATGTTAATAACCTATTCAAACTTTTATGTCAAGTTTCCTAACTTTTATTTTTTGAATTTTCATCACCATGTAGAGGCCTAGTTTGGACCCCTATGATCCTACACTCACCCATATATTCATATATATATTCCATGTCAATCAAATGTGTATATATTTGATATTCAAATGAATAAGATCAAGTTAACATTCATATAATAATATCGACTATATATATATGGGTAAGTGCATGGATCTATGATGCGATTTTGATGCCAAATTGAAAAAAATGCAAAAAAATGCCAAATAAGAGCATTTGGCATGCACCAAATTGAAAATTTGTTTTAAAAACAAAAAATTACATTTGTATCTTCATTTTCTATTCACCCACGGCTTAGCTTGGAGGTTTTTAGCTCTACAACTCGCGCTTGCCAAATATCTTCCATTTTTTGCCCTCTTAGCTTGCAATTCTTCATGAGTATGTCGCCAACACGTGAAAGAGATCAAATATTGTGAAGAGGTATGCATTTTTATTATTTTTATTTTGAGTTTGATTTAGAATGTAGATTGAAATATGTTTGTTTAATAAAACTTTGTTCTAATTCTCAAGGAATGAATCTCTACCTCTAAACATTGAGAATTCAAAATCATCCCCTCATGAAGAGCCTCCTATACAAGAACAACCTGAAACCCCTCCATCAATTAATAGACATCCTCAAGGAACACAAGAACATATACTCAATCAAATTGAAAACAATAGAAGAGACATTGAATAATTAATTGGAAGATTAACTGAGCATGTCGAAACCCACCCTTATAGGAGAGGGATTTCCGAATCATTGAAGTCAATTGTATCTCATGTAGGAGAAATGAGCGAAAAAACTAAATTTTTGGTCAAATAAGAGGCATGAGTTGAGACAATTTTATGCTAGTGGTTTGTCATATACAAATGTGAATTTTTTTTTTAGCAAAGCCGACTTGTGTACCCTATTCATAGACCCAAGAACCAACACACCTTTATCTCATGCATGCAGGAGGTTCCCCATCCATTGGTGCCACTGTGAGTTAATTAAAAATAAATTTTGGGAGTGGTGGTGGATGGTATTTGACCAACCTCCATGCAATAACCATGAGGTACCTTGATACTTTTTGAGGAATCTCTATTGTGATTTTGTCCTCAATAAGATGCCAAATTATTTTTGACATCTTAGACTTTGAGGGTAGAGGTGGGGGCTCTACACATGATATACCTAATGTACGATGTAATTCATAGTTGGCACCGATACCCTTGGCCAAACCCATGGTGGAACATGTCATCATTCCTTCCATTATTAAGGATAGTGTAGAGGTGGACATGCTTGAGTCGATTAGCTCACTCACCTAGACCATTATACAGTGTGCAAGGCCTCTAGTAGAGCCTGATGTGGAGGAGATGTGTAGGCCCCCGAGCTCCACCCCACCATTGTGACACTTGTGGTGTTGTTTCAAGTACGATTATTAGAGTTCTCGGGATGTAGCTACATAGCCTACATCAGTTGCAAAGGTGATGGCTATGACAGATGAATTGTTGAAAAATACATACGACATTGATACTCAGGTAAAATTCAACAAGTTCATTTAATTTTGATTATTAAATTATATTTTGAAATTTAAGAATAACTAAATTAGTATAATTTTGATATGATGAAATTTCAAGGTTGAAGTGTGTTGGAGTGAAAATACACTGAGAGGGGGGGTGAATCAATGTTTATAACTTCTTTGACAAATTTAACTGAAACTGAAAAGAGTAGTGTAACATTGCATTTTAAAGTAGTAAAGTACTGAAGCAAATGAATCACAGAGACACAAATAGACACAATATATGTCGAGTGGAAAACCCTCCTGGGGTAGAAAAACCACTCCTGAACCTGCTGCCTTTTTCAGGCTTTCATTTCAAATAATTATTTTGACAATGCCTCAAAGGCTGATTTCTGAGCACCAACTCAAGGAGCACCAACCCCTCTATTTAGAGACACCGATCTCAAGTAGCACCAACCCCTTTTGTGTTTTTCAAAAGAACATATAATGATATAGAGGATCTCTCTATTTCTCTTGATTTCTGTCAAGTGCCTCCTGACAGACAATGTGTAGAATGCTCAAAAGTCAAGAATGACTCTTCAGTGTTCCACCCATTGTCAAGCCTTAAGACAGCTTGAGGAAAATCTTATCACAGTCACAATACAACTTCTCATCAAACTGTATTACAATGATATATCTTTTCTTTCTTTTCTCATTGTTTGATTTTCAACCTTTTTCCATATAGAAACTACAAATCTGACTACACACTATGTTTTCCAAATTTTTAGTATCAAATCACAGAATGGACTTTTGCATATCTTTATAATAATGCCCTTGTTTCAAATTTTTTTTTTTTGTCATGATAGAGCCCTAATCTCTCTATTTTTGTCTTTTTATAGAAAAAACATCATTACATTTAGAAAGTATTACCACTATAGCTCGTTTTCCACTTTCAAAAAATTATACAAGGTTAATTTTCAGGTTACAATACTGTTGTCAAGCAACAATTTCAGATGTTGCAGAGATCACGAGTGAAGGATTTCTATAGAGTTGTTTTCAGGTTGCAAACACTACTGTCAAACAACAGAAATAGAATATACTAAGTCCCACATAAATAGATTGTTCCTTTCTGACAAGAATTGAATAGAAGTTCCAACAAAAAAGGTGTAACTGAAAATTTTCTCCACAAGCAACCTGCACATACAGTGCTTACCCAAGCAGTATTGAAGAATACATATTTCATAAGAAAAGTAGATAATGAAGCTGCTGTGAAAATGAAGTAACTGAAACCCCAAACAACATGTAACCAAAAACTAGTAATCATGCACTAAATAACAGTTACCCACGATTCCAAGTAAGGAATAGAAGAGACTCTTAGCATTCAAGATGACCCACAAACTTAAAGACATGTTTCAAGAACCTGATATGATAACCTTTATAAAAAATGCTATTAAAGAATGGAGTAAACATTTCAGATTTTTCATGAACAGGAATAGACGATTTTCATTTTTCTGTTTGCAAAAGAGAGATAGCATAGCTCGAAATAACCTTATCTACAAAATAATGGATCTGGAGAGCAGTCCAAGGATAAATACCCGACAAATGAAGTTGTTGTCAAAAAATGGATTACCAGATTTGCATGTGGATGAAACGACCAAGACATCTTCCAAAACCGTGCCTACACCCAGTGACTAGAAGCTGACACATAGAGAGACCATTGTGATGGTCTTCTTACTAAAATCATTTGTTGTCCAAGAACAAAAATGCCAGAGGTAACAATGAAATGGCTAAGTGCAATGATCCATGATGGCAGCCAGAGAGAGGTTCCAAACCCTCAAACAAAGAAGCATAACAATTTTTCCCTAAACATTCACATCAAGCAAAAACGAATTCCTTTGCAAATGATGATAACATTTGGAGTTCAAGAGGACAAAAATATAATGAAAGAACTCATAATGCTAATTGAAATCTACGACCAAAGTAGTCCAAATTCATGCCAACCAAATCATTGCACAAAAAAACAACAAACCATGTGTAATGCCGATTCAAATAATGACAAGCATTATTTCATGTGAAGGGTCGAATACATAAGACTTTATGTTCCCATGTAGCCAAGGCGAAGTCACTTCCAATGTGACAAGTAAAAACTTAATCAAACCAAATACATGTTGTCGGCCTTAAGGACTGAATTAAATGTTAAACCTTTAGACCTGATTCAAATGCAAAAAGGAGACCAATCAGAATACCTTTACCCAAGGTCAAATGCCACCTTGAAATATTCAATGCTCTATAATGTGCCATTTTCAAATGATGTCAAAAGACTTATGAGGTTGTGAAGATTGAATTTGCATGATGAATTCACAATGCCATATGCAAAGGAATGGACTAAGTGAATCTCATTTTCAAAGCCCAACAATGATATAATATCCAATGCCTTAAGAAATAAAAGCTAGATATTATGCAAGATTTTGAATGCCATTCTCCCATACCAAATACCATAACTGAATGAAGAAGGAATGATCAAAGTGTATCTTAAATTCATAAACACAATGATGATCAAACCCCTATAATTTTCCAAAACATGAATACTGAGTGCTCAAAACATTAACAAGATTGTTCCTCAAAGCCATGCCACTAACTAAAGAAAGAGAAGTATACCTTGACAAATATCAAGATGCTTGTAACTGATCAAGTATAATTAATCAACCTGTAAAAGAACTAATCATGCTAGTCACTTGTAATCAAGTGAAGTACTGAACCACAACTATTAAACCAAAAATATATCACCTGATCAATGAAATAAAGAGCCAGTAACCAGAATTCCTTAACTGAGATCTGCACATGGAGTTAAACGATTAGTACCACCATATATAATATAATCAATGAAGTAAATGTGCCAATCAGAAAAGTAGATCAACTAAGAACATAACCATCAAGATGCTAGAGAGTCACAAATTGACATCAAGGACAAAATAGCACAAGAGGGATTCAATAAAGTTTTCATGAGATATGCTCCATTCCCATAGACCCTTATTCATTCTTGACATTGAGTCCATAGGTATGCAACTAGTATTAAAGATATTATTATTGCATTTGAACAATTGAATGTTATATTTAAATGTTTGTCTCATAACATGTTTTGGATGTCAAATATTTTTCTAGTGGACCTTCAACCTCCACACGTCACAATTCATGTCCTCAAACAACTTTCACTCAAGTAACCTTTATTCATTTATGGTGTTGTAAAACAATGTTAGCTAGTTTTCATAATTTTACATATATAAATCTTAAAAATAGATGAGAAACACAAAAATTGGTTGTTCTTGTGAGATCTTAATTATATTTACCATTCAACGTCCATATAATTCTTCCATTCCTTTCATCATGCATATTTTAACCAATTTATATCACATATCCCAATCTTTAGCACCTTATATATTATACCACCTTCCTCCATATTTCATCTTACACACATATCATTACAAGAAACCTTTCCTTCTACTCATTATTGATGAAATCTCTACTACATTATTACTACACACATCAAGTTCCCACTTCATGTCTTATATTCAAACCTTATACACTACCTAATTCACTTTATGGTCTAATATTCCCTCCTAATTACTTCCCATTAACCTCTAGTATAATTCACCTTGAAAATGTTTTATTATCCCATCCTAGCTCATCCAATTAATCTCTACTAGTTCATTCTATGTTCCATCATCCCCTCTTGATCATGTCACATTATCTTCTCCTAATTCACTTTTTATTCCTTTATTCCTTCCTAATCCCATCCCATTAACATTTAATAATTCACCCTATTTTCCATGATCCCCTCCTAGCCCGTCCCACTAATATCTTCTAGTCCATCCTATGTGTCATTATGCCCTTCTACTCCCATCTTATTGTACCCATTATTATTTCACCCTAGATGTTCCATGATCCCTATGTTCCACTCTATGTTACTTTATTCATTCTATGTTATACCATCTTTATCCACATTTCATCCTAGATAATTCTTCTCTATTATTAATACACAGAGGTCAAGTTTGCACTTCATTACGATATTCAAACCCTAGACACCTCCTAATTCACCCTATGTTGCATTATTCCCTATTAATCACATCCCATTAACCTCTAGTTATCCACCCTATATTTGTTTATCCTATCCTAGCCCATCCCATCAATCTATACTATTCCATCCTATGTTTCATTAACCCCTTATATTCCCATCCCATTACCCTCTCTTATTTCACCTTATTTTCCATTATCCCTCTTGATCTTGTCCCACTATCTTTCCTTAATTCACCCTATTTTCTTTTATTCCCTCCTAATCCCATCCCATTAACCTCTAATTGTTCATGCTATATTTTTTTATCCCATCCTAGCTCATCCCATTAATCTATTATAGTCCATCCCATGTTCCATTATCACATTCAACTCCCATCCCATTGTACCTCTATTATTTCTCAATATGTTCCATTATCCCATGTTGATCTTGTCTCTTTATCCCTTCTATGCTATAGCACCTCCATCCAAATTTTATCCTATACATCATTAGAATAAATCTTTCCTTCCACTCATTATTGACCAAATTTGTCTTCTCCATTATTATTGCACACCTCAACAACCAACTTCATGTGCTATAGTAAAACCCTAGACATGTCATAATTCATTGTATGTTCCATTATCCCTTTGAAAGTTTCTAGTAACATAGTAATCCCCACTTCATTCATGTGAACTTCATTGTGGCATTATCACTATGTTGACAACATGCCCTTTTTAACATTAGTTCATGAACATATGCAATTTGAATCTCAATGAGCACTGAACTTTGCATTTGCAAGAGTTTGGACTATCCTAGTGGACTTAGTACTTTCACCATTCTATGATATATAAGCACTATACTGTAGTCTCAAATGAGGCCAACCATTTACTCTTTCATTTATGATAGTTATAAAGGGACTACCTAAACTTCTTTATATTACTGTTAGATATGTTGTTTCATTTGTAGTTGTTGATATCAGATAGCCTTGGTGATGTTGGTGGAACGATAGACCATGGAGTTTCTACAACAATAGCCAATTCTGATCCTTTGAGAGAGGTATGCAATAGATTAGTCGATTTGACATTATATTTTTCTCTTTTATGGTCTATTATAGAAAGTTTTCACGATAATTTTATGTAGTTTAATTTCTATCTTGATGGTTTCTACAGGTGGTTTTCACTCCAGATCATGGACATGGTAATGTTGTAAATGTGCATGATATCTATATGTATGTGGTAAGTGATTATATTTTGTTAAATTTCATTCCACAATTCAATTTCTATGTATTAACATCTTTACTTTTTATTGTATCAGTTAAAGCTCCAAAGTGAAGAGAGGAGGACTAGTGAGCGTGTTCAAAAGACAAGAGAACCAATAGGCACTCCATCCAACCAAATTTCAAAGGCAACAAAGGATCTTTTTCCTTCCCCTAGAGGGAAATGACTATGTATTAGGTCCATTTTTTGTATGCCTATGTGGCATGTTGGAACATATGTTTTGTACTATCAATATATATGTGACATTTTATGTCCATATGGCTCTTTTGTACTAAGCCTGTATGGATTTTTTGGATATATTATATATACTTTTATCAATATATCATTGTATAGCCTTATGAATTTTTGATTAAAGAAAATCTTGTTTTTTGTACTACCATTCTTGAATGATGTTATCATGCGTATTGTGTAAATAATCTCAATACCTAGTGATTTGTATCCTTTGCAATGCTTCAATTACTTGTGTTTCACTTATTCACATGTATGCTTCACTTATTCACATGTATACTTCATGTATATTGTGTGTAGTCATGTGTATTATTCGTGCTTCCAATGTATAATTCATTAAACATTAGATGTGTATGAACAACAATATAATG
Organism: Sequoiadendron giganteum; assembly: GCA_007115665.2. Classification (NCBI taxonomy): domain Eukaryota; kingdom Viridiplantae; phylum Streptophyta; class Pinopsida; order Cupressales; family Cupressaceae; genus Sequoiadendron; species Sequoiadendron giganteum. The sequence continues at coordinate 332,517,625 of CM021104.1, read as the reverse complement.
TTGATTTCCAGATGCATCACCCATGTATAGTTATCACATTTCTCCCATATTCATCATTTAAATAAGTTTAAAAACCTCCTTCCATTTTCTATGCATGAAATAACATGAAAAATCATTGTGAAAAATGGTCCTATAAATGCTACCACATCATGTTTTATAACTCTAGAGCACAAAAAACCATATGTCATGGATATTGAATATCTAGATCTAATGTTTCACTAGTAGGTTGAGTTTTGTATCTCAGCAAGGGTGCACTATTTGGTGACAGCAACTATAGTTTCGACTCTTAAGGGATTCAGCTAGTTGAATGTAGCTAAGAGAGATTCAACATGTTTGAGTTTGAAAGAGGACTATGCCTAGCATAAACTTACCCACTCAAATGCATCAGAATGGTTCGTTTGGTCACATGAGTTGCATAATGAAAGTTGCACAACTTTGCATTACTTGTATTTGCCAACTTTTTCCCCAAGTGAAAATTCACCACCATGGGAAAACGCCTCCGAGATAGCAAAAACTAAGAGAGGTATTGTAGAGAGGCCCAATGCAATCTCATAGGCTTAGATGAGAAGTTTATAAGAATCACAGTGTCTGAGTAACATGTTGAAGATTACAACCATTTTGCACTTTTGACTCTTGAGAGATTCAACCAGTTGAACGTAGCTTAGAGTGATTCAACATGTTTGGGTGCAAAAGAGGACCATTACTAGCATAAACATACCCACTCAAAAGCATTGGAACATTTCATTTCGTCACTCGAGTTGTAGAATGAAAGTTGCACCATTTTGCAACTTTACACTACTTGCATTTTACAACTTTTTCTCCAAATGAAAAGTCGCCACCATGGGAAAACACCTCTGAGATAGAAAAAACTAAGAGAATTTATTATAGAGGATCCCAACACAATCTCATGGGCTCAAACGATAAGTTTCTAAGTGCCACGGTGTCCGAGTAATAGCCCGTTGAAGATTGCAACCATTTTGCACGTTGGACTCATAAGGGATTCTACCAGTTGAATGTAGCTTAGAGTGATTCAATGTGTTTGGGTATGAAATAGGACCATGCCTAGTGTAAACATACCCACCCAGATGTGTTAGAACATTTTTTTTGGTCACTCGAGTTGTGGAACGAAAGTTTCACAACTTGCATTTGACAACTTTTTCCCCAAGAGAAAAGTCGCCACCATAACAAAACACCTCCAAGATAGAAAAAAAAGAAGAGATTTTATGGTAGTGGGGCCCAACATTATCCCATAGGCTTATATGAGAATTTTTTAAGCATCACGGTGTCTGAGTAACAACATGCTAAAGATTGCAACAATTTTGCACTTTTGACTCTTAAGGGATTCAGTCAATTGAACATAGCTCAGAGCAATTTGACGTGTTTGGGTGAAAAAGAGGACCATACCTAGTGTAAACGTACCCACCCGGATGTGATGGAACAGTTTGTTTGGTCACTCAAGTTGCAAAACGAAAGTTGCACCACTTTGCAATTTTACACTACTTGCATTTGACAACTTTTTTCCCAAGTGAAAATTTTCCACCATAGGAAAAAACCTCTAAGATAGAAAATAATAAGAGGGGTTATTGTAGAGGGGCCCAACACAATCCCATAGGCTAAGATGATAATTTTCTAAGCGACACGGTGTCCGAGTAACAATATGTTGAAGATTGCAGCCATTTTGCACTTTGTTACTCACAAGGGATTATGTCAGTTGAATGTAGCTCATATTAATTTGAAATCTTTAGGTCAAAAAGATAACCATGCCTAGTGTAAACGTACCCACCTAGATGTGTTGGAATAGTTCGTTTGGTCACTCGAGTTGTAGAACAAAAGCTACACCACTTTGCAACTTTACACTACTTGTTTTTGACAACTTTTTTTCCAAATGAAATGTCACCACCATGAGAAAACATCTATGAGAGAGTAAAACCCACTAGTTATTGTAGAGGGATCCAACATGATCTCATAGAATCAAAGGATAAGTTTCTAAGCATCACGGTGTCCGACTAACAGCCCGCCAAAGATTACAATCATTTTGCACTTTAGACTCATAAGGGATTCTATCAGTTGAATGTAGCTCAGAGTGATTCAGTGTGTTTGGGTGCAAAAGAGGACCATGCCTATCATAAAAATACTCACTCAGATGCATTGGAATAGTTCATTTGGTAACTTTTTGAGTTGCAAAATGAAAGTCGCACCACTTTGCACAACTTGCATTTGATAAAAAAAATTCCAAGTGAAAAGTCACCACCATGAGAAATCGCTTCTGAGATAGAAAAAAATGAAAGAGATTATTATAGAGGAGCCCAACATGATCTCATAGGCTTAGAAAAGAATTTTCTAAGAGTCATGGTGTTTGAGTAACAACATGCTAAATTTTGCATCCATTTTGCACTTTGGACTCTTAAGGGATTCGATCAATTGAATGTAGCTCAGAGTGATTTGGCATGTTTGGGTGAAAAAGAGGACCATTCCTAGCATAAATGTACCCACTTGAACATGTTGGAATAGTTTGTTTGGTCACTTGAGTTGCAGAATGAAAGTTGTACCACTTTGCAACTTTACACTACTTACATTTGACAACTTTTTCCCAAGTGAAAATTTGTCACCACGATAAAAATCCTAGGAGATAGCAAAGATCGGGAGAGGTTATTGTAGAGGGGCCCAACAAGATCCCATAGGATCAAAAGATAAGTTTCTAACCACCAGGGTGTCCGAGTAACAACATGTTGAAGATTATATCCATTTTGCACTTTGGACTCATAAAGGATTCTATCGGTTGAATGTAGCTCAAAGTATTTGGCATGTTTGGGTGTGAAATAGGACCATGCCTAGTGTAAAATTACTTACCTAGATGTGTTGGAATAGTTTTTTTGGTCACTCGAGTTGCAGAACGAAAGTTGCACAATTTTGCAAATTTACACTACTTGCATTTGAAACCTTTTTCTCCAAGTGAAAAGTTGTCACCATGAGAAAATACCTTTGAGATAGAAAAAACTAAGAGAGGTTATTGTATAGGGTCTCAATATGATCCCATAGGATTAGATGATAATTTTATAAGCATCATGGTATCTAAGTAATAGCTTATCGAATATTGCAACCATTTTGCACTTTGGACTCATAAGAGATATTGTCGGCTGAACATAGCTTGAATTGATTCGGCGTGTTCGGGTGTGAAAGATGACCATTACTAACATAAAAATACCCACTTGAACATGTTGGAATAAATTTTTTGGTTACTCGAGTTGTAGAACAAAATTTGCACCACTTTGCAACTTTACACTACTTGCATTTGATAAGTTTTTCCCCAAGTGAAAAGTCACCACCACAGGAAAACACCTTCGAGATAGTGAAAAATGAAAGAGGTTATTGTAGAGGGGCCCTTGTAGAAGGTCCCGACATGATCACATAGAATCAGACAAGAATTTTCTAAGCATCACAGTGTTTGAGTAACAACTCATCGAAGATTGCAACCATTTTGCACTTTGGCCTCTTAAGGGATTCAACCGATTGAATGTAGCTCAGAGTGATTTAGAATGTTTGGGTGTGAAAGAGGACCATTCCTATCATAGAAATACCCACCCAAATGCATTGGAATGGTTCGTTTGGTCACTCGAGTTGTAGAATGAAAGTTGCACCATTTTACAACTTTGCATAGCTTACATTTTATAACTTTTTCCCCAAGCAAAAAGTCACCAGGTCATGGGAAAATTCCTTTGAGATAGAGAAAACTGAGAGATTTTATTGTAGCCCAACATGATCCCAAAGGCTCAAACAGTAAGTTTCTAAACATCACGGTGTCCGAGTAATAACATGCTAAAGATTGTAATCATTTTGCACTTTGGACTCTTAAGGGATTTAACCGGTTGAACGTAGTTCAGATCAATTCACCATGTTTAAGTTCAAAAAAGGACTATTAATAGTGTAAACATACACACTTGGATGCATTGGAATAGTTTTTTTGGTCACTCAAGTTGCAAAACAAAATTTGCATCACTTTGTAACTTTACACTAGCATTTGACAACTTTTTCCGCAAGTGAAAAGTCACCACCACATAAAAATGCCTCCGAGATAGAAAAAACTAAGAGAGGTTATTGTAGAGGGACCCAAAAAAATCCCATAGGCTCATAAAATAAGTTTTAAAGAATCATTATGTCTGAGTAACAACATGTCGAAGAGTGCAGCCATTTTGCATTTTGGACTCATAAGGGATTCAATTGGTTGAATGTAGGTCAGAGCGATTCAACATGTTTGGGTGCAAAAGAGGACCATGCCTAGCGTAAAAATACCCACCCATACACATTGGAATAGTTTGTTTGGTCACTCAAGTTGTAAAATGAAAGTTGTACTACTTTGCAACTTTACACTACTTGCATTTGACAACTTTTTCCCCAAGTGAAAATTCTCCACCATGGGAAAACGCCTCCAAAATAGAAAAATTTGAGAAAGGTTATTGTAGAGGGGCCCAACATGATCTCATAGAATTAGATGAGAAATTTCTAAGCATCACGATTTCTGAGTAACAGTTTGCTGAAGATTGCAGTCATTTTGCACTTTGGACTCATAAGGGATTATGTCGGTTGAATGTAGCTTGGAGTGACTCGGTATTTTTGGGTGTGAAAGAGGACCACACGTAGTGTAAACGTACCCACCTAGACATGTTGGAATGGTTTTTTTGGTCACTCGAGTTGCAGAAAAAAATTTGCACCAATTTGCAACTTTGCACAACTTGCATTTGACAACTTTTTCCCCAAGTGAAAAGTCTCCACCATGGGAAAACGCCTCCAAGATAGAAAAATTTGAGAGAGATTATTGTAGAGGGGCCCAACATGATCCCATAGACTCAGACAATAATTTTCTAAGTATCACGATGTCCAAGTAACAGTTCGTCAAATATTTAAGCCATTTTGGACTTTGGACTCTTAAGGGATTCAGTCAGTTGAATGTAGCTCAGAGTGATTCGGTGTGTTTGGGTGTGAAAAAGGACTATTCCTAGTGTATACATACCCACCCCAACATGTTGGAATAGTTTGTTTGGTCACTCAAGTTGCAGAACAAAATTTGGACCACTTTGCAACTTTACACTACTTGCATTTGACAACTTTTTCCCCAAGTGAAAATTTGCCACCACAGGAAAATTCCTTCAAGATAGAAAAAACTGAGAGAGATTATTGTAGAGGGGCCCAACATGATCCCATAGGCTTAGATGATAAGTTTCTAAGTGTCATGGTGTCTAAGTAACAGCCCATTGAAGAGTGCAACTATTTTGCACTTTGGACTCATAAGGGATTATGTCAGTTGAACGTAGCTCAGAGTGATTTGATACTTTTGATGACTCTACCACTTTTCCATCACTTAATTTTGTTGTTTCAACTTCACTTTAACAAATACATTTCCATGGAGAGCAATAAAAGGAAATAAATAGACAACCACCATAAGTTATCTTTTCCATCAACTAAGTTTTGTTGTTTTAGCTTCACTTTTAATGACAATAAATAGAAAACCACCATAAATTATGCAAAGGATCATCAAATTATACATAAAAGAAAAGACAATACTCAAAGAAAAACCATAAAATATTTAAGTCAAAGGTCTTATATTTTATGAAAAAATCATTGAAAAGTCATTTTAATTATTTCATGGGGCTCATTTTCATGATATTCACGTGAACGAGTGAAAAGGGATTAAGTTTTATCTTTGATTTTTGAGTTTGGATCAATAATAGTGCATAATTTATGCATTGTGTCAATAAAGCATAATCCTGATTTGTGCCTTGGAATGTTGTATCATGGAATTCTGAGTCCAAAAAGGGTTGAGAATCATCGTGATATGTTTTTAATAACCTGAGACAACCCAAGGTATGTGCTCATGTTGTTCCATCCTTTGTTTGTTCTATTAGCCATGTGACTATGTTGTCAAAGTTGACAAGAGCACCAAATGCCAAGTGACTGTTTGGAGAGATTGGTTGGTTGAAGAATGTTTGGCAGTTGTCAAATGTGTTGGAAGGTATGGAAACATCGTTGCCCCCACTGTTCATGCTCTTTTTCCCTTGTTGGTGTGTTTTTACTTCCTTGGATGCCCACTAGGCTAGGTTGTCAATGGTGGCAAGGTGTAATAGGATGTATTGTGCATTTATTTTCAATGAAGTCCTTGAAAGGTGATTGAGATTATTTAAAGAGACAAATCATGATGACAGTGACTCTAAAAATCATCCAAGATTAGAGTAGATTTTGGAAAGCCAAACACAAAAAACTTGAGAGTAGATAAGCTTGACAATGATGGAATCCATTTTATTGGTTTAGACTTATATAGTGGGGACATATTAATTGGAAAGGTGAGTTCACAGCCTTCTAATGCAAAATTTAGCCTCAAGTTGAAGCATACTAAACGATGAAGGGTTGATAAATTTTTAATGTCAAATAATGATGATGGAAGGAGTTATATGGTTTATAGAAGAGCAAGAAAATATGCCTTTGTACAATTGAAGGCATTGTTTCTAAGTTTTTCATAAATCCACATGCTTTTCCTTCAAGAAAACTTTAAATTTAAACCATAAACCATTACAACTAAATTTAAATGTAATACATACATTTAATTGAGGTATATATTGAGGAATATACACATTTACCTGTATGAATTTATCATAATTTTTGTATATAAGAAAATAAACTAAGTCAATCACAGATATTACAATAGTGATGGAAGAAAATCTTAAAAATCCTCCCATTTCTTAATACTTGTAAAAATACATGCAGGGAACTAATCCTCCCATTTGCATCTCAAATCATGAAATATATTGTACAAGAATAAACTAAAGGAGTTGTTGCCCAGATTATTTTCTCCAATCCACCTCATGTGGCCCAATTATTTGCATTCCAAAATGCTTCAAAACATGTACATCCCATGCTCCCTTGGAAACACATGGGTAGTAGCCTCCCCATGGTTGTGTAATCTCACTGGAATTTGGTCCATAAAAAACTTGTAAAAGCCTAACAATTTCAGACATAGACTCACATAAAAATCATTAAAATACCAATAACTAAATAATGTCAGACATACACCTTCTGACCAGATCTATTATCACCTTTATGCATGCTATAAGTAGATCGATTAAAGGTCCTACAATGGTGATGTGGCCCATTTTTTGCTACTTTCTCATCTCTCGATGATCCTACATATAAATTTCAAATATATCACTAACATAAAAAACATAAAATATGTAGCATATAAGAATTCGATAAATCTATGAAATGGAAAAGAAAGAGAAGATTGAAAACTAGAAAGTGCACCAACAACCGATGTTTCTCATTCCATTGAACACTTGCACCAACAACTGATGTTCTTTTCTTAAGTTGACAATCTTAAGTATAACCTACAGTAACAAATACATCAATAACAGTCCTAAATGCATATGACATCAAACACCAATAGAGAATACTAGCTTAAAGGTAGTCAATAGAGAATAGCATATAATTATCATTTTATAAATTAATAATAATGCAATTTTGCAAACCCTTCTACACTCAAACTTAAACATTTGAAATAAAGCAGTGATCAATAACACGACTTTACAAATTCAATGTGCATACTTACAAATCAATCTAGGGAACCATCTGGGTCTTCTCTACTCTTTATTGTGTCCAGTATTGTCTCATGGTCAAACTCATACACTTTCCACAAGTTCTTGTGCATATGTCTACCCTTATATTTGATCAAATGAATGTTGGTTGCGACAAAAAGGTTCGATTAGTGAAGAATCTTTTGATGTGTGTCGAAGTCCTTAAACAACCAAACTGCAACATTCTTAACTGGGTACCTTCTAATCCATGTGCTAGTAACAACCACTAAACTTGTAGGATATTCTATTTTTTATCCATCTATAACTAGGGCCTCCAATTTCTTTTTGGCCTCGATACAATGACACAAGTAATAATTTGTACCCTCTTCATTGTCTTCATCTGCAATCACCACATAAAAATGCCCTACATTGATATGTTCATCTTGTTAGATGTATTTAATGAACATCAAAATAAAACCTGAAAGTAAGATATATTACCTAGTTCTAGTAGGTTTGATACATGATCAAAGTCAATGGATGATTGCATCTCCATGATTTATAGAGACGTCGAGAGCTGATAAGTGTCAAGTGGGGTTAGACTTCTTACTGACCATCCATCAACCCACTATGTTGACTTGCAATCATTCCATGCTTGAAGTGTACATGCAGAACAATAGCATGCCATCTTCCGTGTATGGATAGTCCATGTACCTGCATTGGAGCTTCTAAAAGAGTGTAGCTCACTCGATCTTGTTAGTGTACAACAATCCTCATATTTTTCAATGTTAGTATTATATACTAAATAAAAATATATATGAACTAAAGAATTACCTTCACTACTTGGACCCATTGCATGATTGCACCACTTGACAATTGATATTGCATCTATCAAATTTACACTATCTTTATACTTTAACTCTTCCCATGCTAAGGCTCTTTTGATACATGCACATGCTCCATCATGCTCCCCATTTCCATGCCTGACCTCTAAGAAGTTCCACATATGGGGAACACCACTGATCCTATGCATCCTGATCAACCAGTAAAACATTCTAGAGTTCTTGAATTGTGATGTACAGTTATCTAACCATATGATATGTTGACTGAATGATATGCCCCTGCTAGCCAGATCAGCATAGAACATATGAAAGCAACCTTGCACAAAATCTATAGAATGTGTTTTATCATCGCTAATGTAAAAGTGATACTCCCTCAATACTTTCCTATTATACTTTGTACTATCATTGGCATGAATGAATGCTATATGCACAAATATAGACCTGTGTCGAGTTGTAGTACTATGCTTTCACCTCAATCTATTGTTGTAGTGTGTAGTTATCCATGAAGTTGACAACTGAAATGATGCTATGAAGCGGAAACGTGTCCTTGCATAACTTGAACTGTGAGTCCAACCATCAAGCTCTATGTGTATTCCTTGCATACTCATAGACCACCTAATCACGAAAAATTCCCATAAACTGATACAATAAAATATTATCATTGACCAATTCACACTTCTTTGCTTTTTTCCCATCTTTTAGACTGTAGGCCACTGACTTGTATTTGCAAAATTCCATAATTTTGTCTCCAATAGTGTGCATACTAGCCATGTGTTGGAAAATTGGCAAATGTTGCATGCCACCAAAATGATCACATGTTCCATCCAAATATGACTTCTTGTAAAAAAAATTGACCATCCACTCTTTCACATAAAATGGAAGATAAGAATTCCCTTGAGGATTTAGGTGGAGGCCTTATGTTACATTCCTGCAAAACATTGTTAGTATGCATATATACACATATACATCAATAAACATAATAATGGTTAGAAAAATAAAAATGTACTCTACAACAATAAGTAATGCGTGTGTGATTTATTTTGACATAAAAATTATTTAGCATTTCAAAATACCTTTGACATATTTTAATTTTAGGAAAATTTCATACAAAATCAACAAAAAATTGGGCTTAAGTGGTAGCCAAATAATGCTTTGGATGTGGCTCATGGATTTTACTACCAATTATCCTTCTTACAATTAATTAGGATAAGTCCTTGTGTTTTCCTTATAATAATATACTATTATAGATCTCCAGGCTTGATAAATTCTTTTATCTCTTTGTGGCACTCTACCTGAGAATGCCCATAACTCATTGCTATTTGGATCCTCCACTCTTTCACACCTTCCTTTGGATCTCATTAGAGATGATCTACTTATTTTCAAAGACTTACTTGTCTTTGTAAGGTTCACCTTGTTCCTTGTTTGACTTATTAACAGTGTTGTTGTTATCACACATCGTGTGGCACAACTATCCTTCGTGCGTGAGTTAGAACCCATGCTCTTGTATGCACTCATCAAGTTCTTTACAATAGAATTTTCACTTGAGTAATTCAAAAATATTAGCCCAAGAGCCTTCATGGTGGGCCTAAATTTGAGTTGCCTCATCATTTCAACAAATAGTTGGCATCTTCCATCCTCACTCAGCTTTGCAAAAAATTAACTCCATATCCTCTATGCATATCTTTGACATGAACATTTTGGAATCTTATTAGGCATCTATTTCAAAACATTGGAATCAATATCAATCAAAAATTTATGTTTTATATGCAAAACTCTAGGATGATTTATCAAATGTAAATTTGTGTCAACATTAGGAATGTTAACAACATCAGGGATAGATCACGTACCTTCAATCAAAGGTGCAATTAATGACATAATTTGAGATTCACATGTAAAAAATTTTATACCTCCAACTTGAGATGTCATTTGTGGAGTGCCTTCAAATAGAGATGTGTTTTCTAATGTACTTTCAAACCATAATGTTGTTGATGGTGTGTCTTGAATTGGAGATGTGCTTTTTGATGTACTTGGAAAACCACTTGTTGTTGCTGGTGTGTCTTCAACTAGAGATGTGCATTGAAATTAACCTATGGTTGATGATGTGCCCCCAAATTTGGTATCCATTCATGTCCTTCCATGAAATTTTTTCATTCATTCCCTTTGTTTTTCCAATTGGACATCTCTCTTAGATTGCATGAGAATTTCTAGTTGTATGGGCTGCAATTCCTTTGCTTCACAAGCTACAATTTTGTATTCTCTTCTCCTTGCATTTTTAACTGCATGTTCTTCTAGTGTTAGAGCCTTTGTTTGTTTCCTCAGCATAAAGTTGAATGCTACATGTTCACAAACACACATAGAACAAAATTAAGTAATGCATTTTATGAAACATATTGATATCGTTGATTACTATTTTATGAAACACACCAGAGCATTTTATGAAAGAAGGCAGTGAGCTGTTTAAAATTATCAAACATTTCTATGCTACAACATTTTCAATACATACATCTACCTCCATACCACAAGGAAAGTAACTAATACATTTTTTCAAACATATCCATACCGTTGATTACATTGCATTTTAAGAAACACACCAAGAATTTTATGAAACATATTGATATCATTGATTACATTGCATTGCATATTTTTAAAACTCAAAGCATTACTTTACATTGCATAACTAATGTGACTTATCAAACATTAAATATCTTATCAAACATTGTTGTGTTGGAAAGATACACTGCTACTATCATTTGGTGATGTCATTGATGGAAACCCTAATCGATGATCAGATACGCACATCATCATTCAATCATACCGACAGATTGATTGAATATTGACAAGGAAGAACAGAGTGTGACATAGATAAAATGAGTTTTGCACAGTAAGATGGTTAAATATAATCTAACATGCATAAATCTAAATCAAACAACAAAGAATGAGTCAAATGAATTAAATAGTAAATAAAGAAAAAACATAGAACAGTCTCATCGAATATCAATCCATTTCCTTGAATTATCTTGATTGTCCTCCATTTTGTTGTGTCAGTATTCTTGCCCTCATATTTTCAGTATGTATGCAAGCATAGACTTGATGTATGTCTAAGAAAATTATCAAAGATTATGTTCTTCCAAAAAGTGTATTGATTTCAGGAGGAGGAATAATGTCAAAGATCAGCCAATTTATAGAAAGTTGGTTTTCGAACGATCAGCTCAAATTTGAAAGAGAGATCAACGATCGAGATTGATGAATGTCATGCGATGTGAGTTTTGTGTCAGTTAGAACGTGATTTGGTAAATTCTGCAAGATAAAGATTAAATTAAAATAATAATTTAATCTAGTGTTAAGATTGTTCAAAAATATTTAAGAACAAGAGTTCAAGATTAAATAAATGATTTAACCTTCAGTTGAAATTCTTCAAAAATAGAAGAATTAGACTTTGAATGAAAAGGATAAAGTTAGAACTTGGAGAATGATCTGTTCGAATGTACACATGAATTAATTAATTAAATAAAGATATTTAATTAATAAATATGTTCATGCATATGAGTTAGAACTAATTAAATGACTAGTTGTGACAGAGAATCCTTTTCACAAAGATGATCAGATATCAAATCCGGAGATAACTGGCAGATTTAAATAGATCTCGAGTCAGATGGTGAGTGAATAATTAGTTAAGTAGACGAAAGAAGAATGTGACAAAAAGAATTAGTTATGAATTAAATGTTAATTTAATTCAACATTCGAAATTGAAATAATTTAATTAAATAAATAATAATTTATTTAATTGACTGAAAAGGTTAATTGAATAATTAAATAATTCGAAAAGAATATTTAATTATAGTTGAAATATGATAAGAGGTAAATTAAATAATAAATTATTTAATTTAGAAAGGGAACTAATTAATTAGTGATGTAATTAAATACATATGATTTATTTAATTAATCGGAGTTGAATAAGGGTCATAATGAATTAATCAAATAATTAAGATTATTTAATCATGATCATGGACATTAGAAAAATTATGTGAAAAGTGGTACTCGTAGGCCTATACCAATTTTTAGTGTCTATAGTTTTCCCCTCTTTGATACAATGTTGTTTATCGCATTGTGTCAAAGAAATTGAAAAAAAGGATATGCCCCAGTGAAAGTAGGGTGAGGAAGGATGACGAGGATGTTTTGGTATGCCCCCTCAAGAGGATAGGTGGGTTTGAAGAACATGAGTGTTCTCTCGAAATCAATGAGAGGACTGGAATATGAAGGACAGGAGACTAGGGGAAAATAGAGAAGGATAATGAAGATGTTGAAAAGAAGAAATGTTGGGGCAGAAAAAAGATGAATAGTAGACATGGATGTTAGTATGAAACAAGAATGGTTATTTGAAGCACATATAATCTTCGATATTTTTCCATATAAATACTAAGCTTTGAATTTTATCATCATTGGGAAGGACTAACACAAATGGATAGTACACACCATGATTGAGAAAAATAGACAGTCATAGACAAGGAGTGTCTTAACTCATTCTAAGGGCTAGATTGCTCCAGTCTTTTTGTCTAGACAAACCACAAATAGCAAACAAAGAAAAGATGGATCATGAGATGTCATTGCTCCTCTAAATCCTTCATGGGACATCCTTGAGGAAACTAGTAACATGAATAAAAATCCAAAGTTTAAAAAGATAGTTGACAGACAACAGTCAAAGAAAAAGAGTCCTGAGACATCCTTGCTTCTCTAAATCCTTCAAGGGACATCCTTGAGAAATATAGTAACCAGAATCATGCACAAATCGATAAAAATATAAGACAAAATAATATATAAATTCATAAAGCCAAATAAAATTATTTTCCAAAACTTGATCTTGTGTAATTGTTTGATGTTTGACATAGCTCGATGTGAGGGATGACACATACCGTATAAGACGTTGAGTTTTGTTTTGACTTGGTGACTATCTGTGTAAGGCATGTCGAAGCCTAGTTTCATAATGACACATGTCATATAAGATGTTTGAGCCTCATTTCATTGATGCGACAAGATACATGAGGCTATAACGATTGACGATATCTTTCAACAAGAAAGACATATCTTGCTTAGGACATAAGTTGATCACTCTGATAATATGTTTGATTTTGACTTGATGATAGTTTTGATATGTTTTCCTTGTTGATGCATGACTTGTTTTTATGCCTTGACTATTATGAGTGTGTGCATGTTGACTTATGACTTGAGATGATGTACCCTAAAGGACTGACCTAGTTTGACCTCGGGGGCTCATCGATTGATAGCCTTGCCTACATTGTACACGTAGAGACCTCGTAGTTCAACTAGACTTTAACTGACATAACTAACTGAAAATATGTACTTAAGTTGATGATATGAAATGTGTGTGATAGTGAATGTGATAAACTCTAATGGACTGACCTAGTGCGACCTTGAGGGCTCATTAATTGATAGCCTTTCTAATGTTGTACACACAAAGAACTCATATTTCGACACTAATGAGGTAAAAATAACCTCATCATAATCAAATCTGGAAAGCTTACTTTTTCTAACTCAATCCTAAGCCTATATCAATTTTTTAAACTTTAGGAGAAGTAATTGCTTATTTTAAGAGAAATTATGCTTTCTTTCTTTCTTTTGATCAATTGAGGAAATTTACCAAAGCAGGTTTAATGGATTGACTTGAGCATTTTTGTAGGGAATAACAAGTCATCATGCAGTTGTTATAAAAGATTATCTAGCACATGCCTCAAGAGTAATTATGCGAACCCACTCCTAGATGCCTGGATGATCCACCGAAGATTTAGTTTCTACTCTATAAATTTTTGTTGTTAAAAATTTATGGCTCTTCTCAAGCCTTCCATATGTTTATGAGCTTTAAAGACATCAAATTTAGTTTTAAGTTGAGGAAGAATTTTTCAATGGCTATCCATGCCATCTTAAATTTAGGATTTAGTTAAAAATTTATCTATAAGAATGTAATTTTACAAGTGATGAATAAGACAGAGGAAGTATCATTATGCTGTTCACATGGTTTTTCAAAGCACTGTTAAAATGAGATATCTGATTTATGTCTACTGGTAACTGTCGAATTTCAAAAGATGATGACTGTTTATAATGAAAAGACTTGAGAACCTATAGCTTATGTGATTTAAATATGAAGTATTAGCCCGCAAGCTGGCCACTCGAGGGGATTTAGCCTAGATAGATAAGTATTTTACTGTTAAGTTATTTTCTTTGTTAAAGGTAAATTGTTGTTCAGTAGGAAGTAACAAATTGTTGAAGAGTCGATTCTGTAGTTCCAGAGAACCATTGTTTTTAATCAGTATAATTTATCTTCCGTAGTTGATAAAATCCTTTACTATTTGAAAGATGTTTAATTTTTCATTCCCTTACTTTTATGTTTCCGTAGTATATCAGTTGTTTAGCTTGCTTGTCTCCATGCTTTCTAGTTTAGTCGTAATGCTTTCTAAATTACTTGTCTTATTATTTTTAGTTTAGTATTTATGGATTTTCTTAGAGTAAGATTATTCTCTAGTTAAATAGTAATGGATCTAGATTAGAACTGATTTCCGTAGTTTAAGAGAAAAATAGAAAAATATAAAATGAATTATCCAAATACTCTCCTTCTGCAAACTGCCTTGGACATTGCCCGGTCGACTAATTGACATTCAATTATTCTAAAGTAGTAGGACCTAACGACAGCCTATCACTTTTTGGCACCGTTGCCGAGGAACCTTAAAAAGCCTTTGTGCTTAAGTTTTATTAGGAGATGGTTTGAATACAAAGTTTTATGCCAAAAATTTCTCAGTTGGCTTCCTTTTCTACATGGTCCAGAAAAGAGGCCCTCACAGACGTTTTATACCAAAGAGCCCCCCAAAATATGTACCAATCATACATAGGGAAGCCCAAGGCTTAGATGACCACACTTTTGAAGAATTATTTGAGCCTACTCCACCCGAGGCTTTCCATCGTTTACTTGACGAGTAATTGGCAGAACAACTAGTTATAGAGGAAATTGTTTTTGAGGAACATACTCTTCTGAACATTATGGGAGATCGTAGAGTTGAACCTAACCACAATGAACCTCAACCTCCTAGAACATTCACCTACCCTATTACGTTGGATGCTGATGATGATATTATCATGAAGAACATCTCTCCAGCTTTCCTTCCAACCTTTCATGGTTTGTCCTCGGAAGACCCAGATCAATTTCTCTTTGAATTCAAATTCCTGTGTCATACTTATGATTATAAGAATGAAAACCAAAAGTTGAAGCTCTTTCCGTCGACTTTGAAGGACTCAACAATGCGCTAGTTTATGGGATTGGGTTCTGGTAGTATAACATCCTAGGGGAAATAGAGACTATCTTCTTGCAAAAATACCAGGGTTACTATAGGGTAAGTGATCATAAGGAGGAGTTGTTTATACTGAGACAAAACGAGGATGAAATTTTAGAAGATTATCTCGATAGGTTCCTCCTCCTCTCTAAAAGATGTGGAGAAACAACCATTAGTGTAGAGATTCTCAAAACAATATTTCTTAAAGGTCTTGATGATGATGCTCGAAGAAATATTGATTTAATGGGAAAAGGTGACGTATCTCAATTAACTCTTGAAGAAATATGTGAGTTATGTCAGAATCCCATACTCGGGGAGGAATCCTCAAAAATAATCTTTTTAAAGGATCTAACGAGATAGGTAAGCTCTGCAAAGAAATAGAAAATCTAAAAATGAAAATTATCATGCAATTGAATACCACATTAGATGTTATACAATCTAAAACTCGCAACCCTGAGACCTTGTCAATTTATTTTCCAAGGTGTTGGAATAAACATCTATTGCATGAGTGTCCTTTGGATAAATTCAATGTTTGTCAACTGTGTGAGAAAAACCATCCTACAAATCAGTGTGAACTTTTGACGGATATCAAGAATACTAAGAAAAAAACCATTCAGGTTGAAGAAGAGATAAATGCCTAAAACTAACATCGAGGAGGTAATTTCCCTTATGGCTAGAATTCTAACCCTACATGGAGACCACAAAATAACCTGGCTCATAATCAATGGACTCCATCTTGGAATCAGTTGCCTCCACCTCAACCTAACTGGTCAACTCCTTATTGGGGATCCCTTGAATGGACAAACCACACTTGGGGAAATCAGTAGTGGTCAAATCAACCCCAACAACAGTGGTAACAACAACATGTTGCCCCCCAATGGAATCAGGCACAAAATTATTTTTATACTGAACCTAGGAGGAATCAACAATAGAATTTGTTACCTCCAGCTCAAAACCTTCCTCAGAATGAGCAGGTAGACCAACCTTAGCTTCCAGCACAACCGCTTGCCAATCCTAAGAATAATCGCCAAAGTACACAAGTCTATTCTACCGAACATGAAAATGTTACAAGGCTTAATGTGATACACTTCGGAAATGTGAAATTGCGTTCTGGTCAAAATCTTCAACCTCCGACCATCAAAGAAATAGTGGAGGAAACTGAGCCTGAAATTCCAACAAAATACACATCGTCTAATCAGGATACCACTCCTCAAGACAAAGAGCCTTTTTCAGTGGCAGAGGCTGCTGACTTGTCTCAGGGGGAGGAAGGTCAATCCTTAAGTCAACATAAGGAGGATCCTGTTCCAAGGGAGAAAAGGATGGCACCATATTTAGAACGTTTGAAGCCCATAACTCCAGAAGATACTCTGGAAGTATCTTTGGCTACAAAAACTGCTTTAATTCAGGAGATTAAGCAATTGCAAATTGAAGTTCCTTTATTGCAAGCAATAAAGGAAATTCCTGAATTAAACCAGTTAATCAAGCAGCTATGCATCAAAACACTGGGGAGGAAGCCAAAAAAGATAAATACCATTCATATTGATGGTTATTTAGTTGATTTTCTGTCTGGAAAGACTATTGCTCTAAAATACGATGATCCTGGGAGTCCACTTATAACTATTACAATCAACGAGGTAGCAATACCAAATGCACTAGTAGATCTAGGAGCAGCCATTAACGTAATGACTATGGATGTAATGGAAAAATTAGGTTTAACTAATTTACGTCCTACAACCAACGTCTTAAAAATGAAAATTAGTCTATAGCCATCCCAAAGGGAATCATTAAAAGAATCCTTTTCAAAGTTGATGGATGGGATTATCCAGTCGACTTCTAGGTAATTCAGTCACTTACACCTAAGGATAACTATCCTATAATTCTTGGAAGACCTTGGTTGGCCATGGTTGTTGCTAAGATTGATTGTAGGGAAGGTGGAATGACCATTTCACATGGTCAAGATAGTAAACATTTGTTCTTATATCCCCTTGCTAAACCTACTAAGCACAAAAAGGTCTAGGTTGATGAACCTAAGGAATCAAATGGTTCAAACAATTTATCCTACCTAGCCATGGTAATAATTAAACAACACAGGGAAGAACTGGAGGAAGAGTTAGTAAATGAAATAGCATGCCTTGCTATAACCCTGAATGAGGAAGAAGTGATGGATGCCCCAAGAATATTTGGGCAACCAATTGATATAAATGGGATGGAGCACAACTATGCTACAATGGGAATGCCTTGTCCCTTAGCAAACATGATTCCCAGAACAAGTCATTTCTATGAGGATATCACAAGGTTTCACCAACTGGTACCTCATAGTTGTCCTCTTAATACATTGTTGTGACCTATGTATACTATAACCTTAGTCCATCCTGGAACAAAATTGATAATGCTATTATCAGAAAAAACCTTGAATATCAATAGTTGGTTGATAGAAACTAAGGAGGATAAGTTGTTTCATATGTTGGTACAAAGGTCTAAAGATTTTTCTTGGGATTATACGAACATGAGGGGAATTCACCCAAGTGTTTGTGCTCATCACATTTACACTGACATCAGTATAAGGCTTGTTCACCAGCTGCAAAGGAGACTCAATATTGCATTAAAGGATTTGGTCAAAATTCAGATTGAGAAACTCCTTCGTGCTAGATTTATTTATCCAATCTCTGGTAGTAAATGGGTATCACCTATGGTGGTAGTCCCAAAGAAAAATGGGAAGTGGAGAATCTGTGTAGATTATCAAGAACTCAATAAAGCCACTTATAGAGATTATTTTCCCTTACCATTCATTGATCAGGTCTTGGACAACTTGGCTAGGAGGAAGTATTTCTCATTTCTCGATGGATTTAGTGGTTATAATCAGATACAAGTTGCTTTAAAAGACCAAGACAAAACCACATTTACCTACCCTTGGGGCACATTTGCATATAGAGTGCTTCTTTTTGGACTGTGCAACGCTCCAACGACCTTTCAAAGAGTTGTTCTTGCCATATTTTCCACTCTCGTTAATGATTGTGTCGAGGTCTACATGGACGATTTTATAGTCTATGGGTCAACATATGACGAAGCTCTTCAGAACCTAGATCGAGTTCTGCAATTTTGTGATGAAAATAGACTATCCCTTAGCCATGAGAAATGCTTAATAATGGTGGAACAAGGAATAGTCTTGGGTCATCATATTTCCTCTGAGGGAATAAAGGTCGACCCTAAGAAAGTTGAAGTCATCCAATAGTTGACAATTCCTCAAACTCAGACAGATGTAAGAAGTTTTCTTGGACATGTTGGTTACTATAGAAGGTTCATAGAAGACTATAGTAAAATTGTAGCTCCTATGTTCTCTCTTTTACAGAAAGAAGTGGAGTTTGTCTGGACATCTGAGTGTCAGCAATCTTTTGAAGCAATCAAGGAAAATCTTGTCTCTGCTCCCATTTTGCGGGGGCCAAATTGGAGTATCCCCTATCATATCTATGTTGATGCTTCTGATGATGCTATCGGTGCAATTTTGGGACAAGAAGATGAGAATAGGGGAAAGTATGTTATATATTTCATCAGTAAAAATATTACTCCTGCAGAAAGAAATTATACAACAACAAAAAAGGAATTCTTGGTTGTTGTTCACGCTATTAAGAAATTTTGTCATTAAATGACGGGGTATAAGCTCACAGTTTATATGGACCACTTAGCTGTGAAGTACCTAATGAACAAACTCATGGTTAATGGTTGAATTATGAGATGGCTATTGCTCCTTCAGGAGTTTAATGCCACGATTCTTGATAAACCGGGGAAATATAATGTGGTAGCCGATTTTTTGTCATGAATCAAACATGAAGAAGATGACAATACCCTTGTACAAGATGATTTCCCAGATGAAAATTTGTGTGCAGTTTCTGTAAAATCACCTTGGTTTTCCGATATCGCTAACTATTTAGCTACTTCAGAAGTACCTCCTGGATTCACGTCTAAGCAAAAGAAGCGTCTAATCAGGGAAACTTCACTGTTCAAGTGGATTCATGGAATGTTATTTCATTGTGGTCCTAACATGATTTTGAGGAGATGTGTAAGCGCGGATGAAACCTACAACATTCTAAGGGCCTGTCATGATGACCCTTTAGGAGGACATTACTTTGCAAAGAGAACTTCCCACAAATTCCTAGGCGTCGGATACTATTGGCCCTCAATGCACAAAGACATTAAGAACTATGTTCATCATTGTGATGAATGTCAGAGGGTAGGAAGACCAACTGGTTCTTCAAAAATTCCATTGCTGCCATAGGCAGTCCTTGAACCATTCAAAAAATGGGGTTTAGATTTTATCGGACCCATAGATCCTTCCTCTCAAGGGAAAGAGTATATACTAGTTTGCACTGACTACCTGACAAAATGGGCTGAAATTCAAGCCTTAAGAATAGCTAGGGAAGAATAGGTTGTGGACTTCCTTTATAATAAAAACTTCCTTAAATTCAGAGCCCCTCAAACTATCGTAACTAATCAAGGACCCCAATTCATGTCCCGAGTGCTCTTGGCATTTACCAATCATTTCCAGGTAAGCCATAGAAATTCATTCCCATACCACCCTCAAGCGAATGGACAAGTAGAAGTAACTAATAGAGAACTGAAAAATATTCTAAAAAAAATAGTTTCTTCTAGAAGAAAAGACTGGGCCAGAAAACTCCCTGAAGCCATTTGGGCATACAACACAACTTGGAAATCTATGACTAGATTCAGCCCCTATGAGCTTGTTTTTGGGAAGAAGCCTCTTCTTCCCATTGATTTTGAACTACAGACTCTACGAATGACTATGGAACTAGGTATAGATTTAAAACAAACCCAAGTTGAACGAGTTTTTCAACTAAGTGAATTGGATGAGCTTCATTTAGATGTCGTCCATCAAACTGAACTAATTCAACATCAACAGAAAGTGTGGCATGATAAACATATTAAGGAAAAATAGTTTCATAATGGGTATTGGGCCCTTTTATTTGATTTGAGATACAAGGATCATAAGGGGAAGCTCAAGACTCACTAGCTGGGACCTTATGAAGTTGATGAAGTCTTTTCGAGTGGAACTATTTGGTTGAAACCAATCGATGGTGACACATGAACTCTTTTGGTTAATGGTCATCGCTTACGTGTCTACCATAAGCTAGTCAATAGGGAAGACTTTACAAAGATTGTGGAAATGCAGGGAGAGGTCCAATGTGTTGACTCTGCCACAACAAAGTCTATCTGGTAACAATGCTATGCTGTTCAAAAAAAAAAAAATGTGTGTAATAAACGAACGTGTATGCTGAGATATTTTCCTTTATTAAATCTTTCTTCATTTTTGGACTTAGCTAATTTTATTTTTATTTTATTTTGCAGGACTTCTCAAAAAGTGGAAAATAACTTCCGAAGCACCCTCCAAAGATGCTCCAGAATGTTATGATGCTGGTACCAATGCTCTGGAACTTGACGTTTTCAAAGCCCGATGCTCCGGAACTTGCATAAAGCTCATCATGTCGAAGAGGTGTTCTGCACTAAGGTTCAAAGTTAATGAAGTTCAAAAATTCTTTTCCATGTCACTCCACCTTCATTCCATTGCTGCTTCGGCTGCATCTTTCAGCAATGCTCCGAAACCCTTCATTTTGTTGCTTCTTCGACTGCATCTTTCAATGATGCTCCAAAACCCTTCATTCTGTTGTTGCTTCGGCTACATCTTTCAATGATGCTCCGGAACTTCCATTTCATTTTTATTTCAGTCGCACCTCACACTAATGCTCTAGAAATTATGCACTCATTTTGAGCGTGTTGTTAAATCACGTGCCCCCGAACTTGTTTGTTCATCTCCTGCCCCCTTTTTCAAAAAAATTAATTTTTACGATTCTTCCGCCAGATCATCCCATACATCTATCTTTCTATTTTTTCTTTAGTTATAAATAATCCACTGAATTCCGCACTCCTCATTGTTAGCTCCATCACCCATAGAATTTAGCATCATACCATAATAATTTTGTCGTCACCTCAGCCAATACCTTCACGTCATCCTGTCAAATCTGTAAGGTATAAGATCTTCGAACGATCACAGAACGCAAGTAAGTATTAATTTTTGCTTTAAGTAGGTAGTTATTTTTGAATAAAGAATAATTTATTGGCAAAAAATTCACTCCCAATTTAGCAATTTGTGCCACTCGACGATCAACTACTTGTACGACAAAGCCTTTCGCATGCATCCATGCAGATTGGAAATCATTGAAGAGCAAGCTACAAATAAGACAAATAAGAGATTTTAGAGGCAATATTTTAAAAAAACCAGCGTGAAAGCTTTGTCCCAGACTTTAAAAAATCCTTTGCAGAGTGTGAAATAAGGAAATGGGGGGTGGTAAAAGAAAGGCAGAGCCAGATTCAACAAAAAAATTGTTGGGATTGAGCAATATCTCTAGGTTGTTCGAAGAAGCAGGGTGGTTAAACTTCATCAAAAAAATTGAGGGCTATAATGAAAATTTGGTAAGCTCTTTTGCTGAGAACTACACTAATGGTGAGGTGGTACTTCAGGGGAAGCATTTCAAGTTAAGTTCCAAAATCATTGCCTGCTTATCTGGTTTAGAGAATTCAGGCATAAAAATAAAGGAAACCTCTCAAATTACGTACCAGAAATTATTTGAATTATTTGTTAGAGAGGGAGACCCACACCCAATGCTAGTAATAAGTACCAAGGGACAAAATAAAGGGTTCCAAAGAACCTCCATATTAGAACCCTGGGGCACTACTTCTACATGGATTATAAAATATTTTACTTGTGAGGGTCAGCTAGCTGTACTTGTAGGACCTACCTTTCGTATGTTGACCCATTTACGTCACGGGAAGGAGGACCTAGCTCTTAGGGTTAACATGCCTCAATTCTTGTATGATTCCTTAAACACTTCCATAGAAAGGTAAAAAAATAGGGACTGGGCCTTTGAAACATCATGGGTTAATTCAACTAATTTGCAAGTACCATTTTCGTAAGAAATCAGAGGGAAAATGGGAGAAGTTTTTAAAGAAAATGGAAACGCCTGCAATTGCAAGAACCATAGAATCAGGGGAACCATCCCACCAGACTATTCCTCCATCCAAAGAAATTTCCCCTAAGGGCTCTCCAACTCTGGAAGCTCTTAATCCCACCACTCCTAGTGAGGATTTTCCAACCTTCTTCGAAGATGAATTCAAAACCCTCGACCTGCCAGAACTGGTTGATTTTATTTATTCTAACACAAATAAACCCAGAAAGAAGAAAAAGGGGAAAAATAAAACACTCGTCATTTTTCAAGAATTGCGTCCACTCAAAGGAGTAAGAGGTTAGCCTCTAAATTCTCTGAAACACCAATACAGGGTAAGGATGGAAGTTCACAAAAGAAAAATCCTAAGAGGCCACCTGAGCCCATAGAAATTTCAAAGCTTGCTAGTGAAGAGGAGGTACCCCTAAATAAACAAGATTTGGGAGAAGAGTTTCCTTTCCACTCTGTGTGGAGGAAATATTCAATGATGAAATTCAGGGAAGAGAACCTGAGGGGGATGGTGGTGTGTCAAAAAAGTTGTCACCCATTGTGAATAAAATTGTTGAAACAGTTGAAACAAGTAGTGCCATTACTGAATTGGAAAAGTGTAAAGTAGAAATTGATGATTTACAAAGACAATTGTCTAAAAGTAATGAACTTATAGAATTGTAGAAAGAAGAATCGACTGTGCAAATTGAAATAATAAATAAAAGAGTTCAAGAAATAAAGGGCTTGAAGATTCAATTACAAGAAAAAGACTCAATAATCCATAGGTTACAAGAGAAAATGAAAGAACATAATCAAAAACATAAAATGTATAGTGTTGAAATTGCAAACAAAGATGTAAAGATGGAAAGAATAAAGAAAAAATTTGTGCTCATGCTCACAAATTTTGAGGAGGACAAGAAAATAAAAACTGAGTTGAAAGCTTCCATTAGCAGGGTAGTTGAACTAGAGCAAGACTTGAAGGAATGCAATGTAAAACCTCAAATGGAGTCCAAAGAAATTTAGACTGAGCCAGTTGTAACTAATTGGTTCCAGGTCCACATTCCACCTCTGCTAATGAAATGGATGGAAAAGTGTTACTTCCTCAAGAATGTCCAAACTGAAAATTACAGGCTAAAGAAGGAATTGGTGCTCTTGAAGGAGTCATTTCACAAAGCCTACAAAGGGAAGCAGGATGCATGTCAACTAGTGGACTGTTTACTAAATTGTAGAAGACCATCAAGAGTTTACTCTATGTTTTTTAATGAACAATGGTTAAGATGGAAATTGTTTAGGATTTATAATGATCGGCCCTACGAGCCTAATGATAAAAGAGTTTGTTAAAATATTTGTAGAATCAACTTCTGAAGACCACGATTTAATTTGTGAATTCTTTCTGCATGACTTGTTATTTAAAAATCATACAGATTTCTTTATCAACTTGTTTTTAGGAGAGGTAGAACTCAGAGCATTTCTCTCCATCGTGAGGAATCAAATTCATTGGTAGGATAGGATAAAGGGGTTTGCACGGGCAAAAAAAATAGTGGGTCTCCAAATAAGGTCCCCAAATTCAAGGCCTGATGGGTTCAAAGCTACATTTTTGTCCCTCCTAGTTAATGATAAGTTGAAGGAAAGGTATGACAACAGCCTCAAGTTGTGTTATGATAATTTCATAGAAAATGGAAAAAATTTGTTAGAAAAAGCATGGAATGCTTGCGAATAAAGATTCACTCCTCTACCAGCTTACTTAAAGAAAAGAGAGGTTATTTCCCCTCTAAATATCGGTTGGTTATTCAGAAGGTTAGATGCCTTAGTTAAAATCCTAAAGACTCTATGGAAAAAATGGATAGGAATGAAATAAAAACCTCCCTTGCTACTCAATTCACCCCCGACGTTCAATATTTTCACAGATCAGAATGACAAACTTTTTAATGAATGGAGGGAGAATGTGATGCTTCATAGATGGTTCATTCGTAACCCTGAAGCTTTCGATGCATCAACTAGGGAGACACATGATCTCAGTACTCTTTATGAGGAATGGAATAGAACTAAGGGGTTTAACTATGAAGCAAGAGGACTCGAGGGAAATTAGGTAGGGGAGGAAATGATGAGGTAAAACTAGCCTCATCATAATCAAATCTGGAAAGCTTACTTTTGCTAGCTCAATCCTAAGCCTATGCCAATTTATTAAACTTTAGGAGAATTAATTGCTTATTTTAAGAGAAATTATGCTTTCTTTCTTTCTTTTGATCAATTGAGGAAATTTACCAAAGCAGGTTTAATGGGTTGACTTGAGTGTTTTTGTAGGGAATAAAAAGTCATCATGTGGTTGTTATAGAAGATTATCTAGCACGTGCCTCAAGAGTAATGTTGCGAACCCACTCCTAGATGCTTGGATGATGCATCGAAGATTTAGTTTATGCTCTTTAAATTTCTATTGTTAAAATTGTATGGCTCTTCTCGAGCCTTCCATATGTTTATGAGCTTTAAAGACATCAAAGTTAGTTTTAAGTTGAGGAAGACTTTTTCAATGGCTATCCATGCCATCTTAAATTTAGGATTTAGTTAAAAATTTATCTATAAGAATGTAATTTCACAAGTGATGAATAAGATAGAGGAAGTATCATTATGTTGTTCACATGGTTTTTCAAAGCACTATTAAAATGAGTTATTTGATTTTTGTCTACTGGTAATTGTCAAATTTTGAATGATGATGATTGTTTGTAATGAAAGGACTTGAGAACCTATAGCTTATGTGATTTAAAGATGAAGTATTAGCCCACGAACTGGCCACTCAAGGGGAGTTAGCCTAGATAGATAAGTATTTTACTGTTAAGTTATTTTCTTTGTTAAAGGTAAATTGTTGTTCAGTAGGAAGTAACAAGTTGTTGAAGAGTCGAGTCTGTAGTTCCGGAGAACCATTTTTTTTAATTAGTATAATTTATCATCCATGGTTGATAAAATCCTTTACTATTTGAAAGATGTTTAATTGTTCATTCCCTTACTTTTTTGTTTCCGTAGTATATCAATTGTTTAGTTTGCTTGTCTCCATGCTTTCTAGTTTAGTCATAATGCTTTCTAAATTAGTTTTCTTATGCTTTTTAGTTTAGTATTTTTGGATTTTCTTAGAGTAAGATTATTCTCTAGTTAAATAGTAATGGCTCTAAATTAGAACTAATTTTCGTAGTTTAAGAGAAAAAAAGAAAGATATAAAATGAGTTATCCAAATACTCTCCTTCTGCAAACTACCTTGGACACTACCTGGTCAACTAATTGACATTCAATTATTCTAATGTAGTAGGACCTAATGATAGCCTATCAGACACGACCACTGACTTTGATATATAAAAAGAATAAGTCATGATTTTATGTGTTTGATACATGACAAACCTAGACATACAGACCTAATGCCTCGAGGGCACATCGACTGATGGCCTTGCCTATGTCCAGTCGTAGAGTCAACGTAGTTCGACCATGTCTACAACTGACTTGACACAACTAACTCCAACTCTATTTTTGGGATTTTTGACATGTTTTGATTATTTTGTCTTTTTGGAGTTCTTTTATGTTTTTGGATTTTTTCATGACATTTTCTAATGTTTTTGGATTTTTTAAGGACATTTTTTGATGTTGGGTTGCTATGTACAAGGTCCACATGACACAAAACAAGGATTTTATCCTAGTCAGGAATAAGATATATAGGATGGAGTGGGGAGAGGAGTGGAATTGATGTCAATCATTCCAAGTACTGGATAAGACAACCATTTATTATGAGTGAAGGTGAAAAGTCTGATTGGAATGATGGTAGATGAAGGAGCAAAGTCGACTACACATGGCGCCTGTTTTCTAGGTTTTCACCATGGTACTTATCCCTAGTGCCACTGAAGTGGTTTTCACTATTGGATGAATTATTTCTCTTTACTATTTTTTTTTTTATTTAAAAAAAAAATGGTGTTACAAAGATGTCTATTTGCTAGGTTTTCACCAAGGTAACCATTTTTTTTTTCGATTAAGACATAGTTCTCAGAAGCTATGCATAGAAACTCTTTAGATGAAGGTTGTTGATTGGTGACAAAAGTGGTTCTCCTTCAGGGGTAGAGAGTTGATAAGCTCCTGATCCAAAAACTTTGGTGACAATATAGGGCCCTAACAAGTTAGGTTCAAACTTACCTGGTTTTTCTCGTTCAACTTGATTCTTAGGGTTGTCCATTAAGACCAGGTCACCAATGTCAAAGTTTTGATTTAGAACTTTCCTATCATAGCTACGACGAAGATGATTTTGATATTCTTGCAAATGATCTAGTACCTTTTGTCTTCGTTCGTCTAGGAATTCTAACTCATGCAATTTGGATACATGGTTCTTTTCATTGTCAATATGACCTTTCAAGGATACCCTCAAGGAAGGAATTTCAACCTCAATAGGTAAGATAGCTTCAACCTCAAATGATGTTGGATATGGAATTCTTCACATAGATGGTGGACTTCTTGGTTTTTGAATGGATGACCATTGTCTATGATAATGGATTGAGGTACACCATACCAAAAAATTATGTAGTTTAGGATAAACTTGGATATTTGTGTTTCGGTTATGTAGGTCATGGGAATAGCTTCAATCCATTTGGTGAAGTATTCAATGGCGGTTATTATGAACTTATGGCCATTAGATTATGTAGGGTGTATCTTACCTATGAGGTCAAGTCCCCATTGGGAAAAGGGCCATGGTGAAGTAATCAGATGAAGCTCCTGTGCTAGCGCGTATATCAGATCTCTGTGTATCTAACACTGTCGACATTTCTTGACAAATATATATGAGTCATTTTCCATTGTAGGCCAATAATAACCTAATCTCATAATCTTGTGGGATAAAGTAGGACCACTAAAATGGGATCCACATATACCCTCATGTACCGCTCGCAAGGTTGCTTGTGCTTCTTCCACATCAAGACATCTCATAAGGTGTTATCTAAGGTACGCCTATATAGGTTATCTTCGATGATGGTGTATTTGGAAGACTTATGGATAAAGGTTCTACGTTGGTTATTTGACAAGTATAAAGGTAAGATCTAGGCATTTAGATAGTTGTATACATCCTTGTACCAAGGGGAAGTAGGACCAATACTCGTACACACCATCATGGAATCAAGGACATCATAGGCAGGGACCAACAACTATTCGACCAAAAACTCGAATTTAGGCACGTTGCTAGGAATATCCAATAAGGAACCCACAGTTGTCATAGCATCTGCTGCCTTGTTCTGAATACGTGGAATTTATCTAAAGTTGATGTCATCAAAGTAATATTTGAAACTATCGGCCATGCACTTGTAAGGGGAAAGTTTGTCATCTTTAGTTTCATAATCATCATTTACTTGTCGGACTACTAGCTAAGAATCCCCATAAACATGTAGACTCTTAATCTTCCATGGGTTGAAATTATTAGTGTTGTCACTAAGGCTTCATATTCCGCTATGTTTTTGGTGCAAGGGAAAGAAATCCTGAATGATTTAGGAATATTATCACCTTGAGGTGTAACAAATAGTATGCCTGCTCTTGAACCATGATTATTATGTGACCCGTCAAAGTATAATTTCCCTTTCGTTCTAGTGTCAACTTTGAAGATAAACTCATCAACAAAAATTTCCACTAAAGGATGGTTTGCCTTCATGGGTGCATTTGCTAACTGATCTGCAATTACTTGTCCTTTTATGGTTTTCCTCTCCACATATTGGATGTCATATTCACTAAGTATCATCACCCATTTAGCCAATTGTCTTGTTAATGTTTCTTTACTTAGGAGATATTTGAAAGGATCAATCTTTGCGACCAACATGGTTTGGCGGTTTAGCATATAGTGCCAAAGTTTTTGAGTAGAAAATACTATCGCAAGATAGGCATATTCTATGTTACTGTAGTTTAGATCATATCCCACCAAGGTACAACTGATGTAGTACACTACCCTTTCATGACCTTGATCATCATTTTGTGTGAGAAGGGCTC
Organism: Sequoiadendron giganteum; assembly: GCA_007115665.2. NCBI lineage: Eukaryota > Viridiplantae > Streptophyta > Pinopsida > Cupressales > Cupressaceae > Sequoiadendron > Sequoiadendron giganteum. The sequence continues at coordinate 332,488,895 of CM021104.1, read as the reverse complement.
CTAATGCTGACTGAGTTGCTAAGATGTAAAGTATTAAAGGTTTTTCATCTATAGGTGGCATTAACACGAGTGGAGCAAGCAGATAATCCTTGATCTATTGGAAAGCTTCGTGACATTTAGGTGCCCATACAAATGGTACTCCTTTCTTGAGAAAATGTTGGAATGGATGTATTTTGTCTGCTAGTTGTACTATGAAGTGTCTAATGGACTGTAATCTTCCTTGTAGTGTTCTTATTTGACCAATATGTTGGAGTGAAAATACACTAAGAGGGGGGGGGTGAATCAGTGTTTATAACTTCTTTGAAAAATTTAACTAAAACTGAAAAGAACCATTCATATGTTCTCATTTATCAATGATAGAATCATTCATGAATTCGAATGCAATCATATAAATTGAAATGAGTAGTGTAGCATTACATTTTAAAGTAGTAAAGTACTGAAGAAAATAAATCATGGAGACACAAACAGACACAAGATATGCCAAGTGGAAAACCCTCCTAGGGTAGAAAAACCACTCCTGAACTAGCTGCCTTTTTCAAGCTTTCATTTCAATAAATATTTTGACAAAGCCTCAAAGGTTGATTTTTGAGCACCAACTCAAGGAGAACCAACCCCTCTATTTAGAGACACCAATCCCAAGGAGCACCAACCCCTCTGTTTAGAGACACCAATCTCAAGGAGCACCAACCCCTTTTGTGTTTTTTAAAAGAAAATATAATGACACAGAGGATCTCTTTGTTTCTCCTTTTTCTGTCAAGTGCCTCTTGACAGACAATGTATAGAATTCTTAAGAGTCAAGAATGACTCTTCAGGATTCAATCCATTATTGAATCTTGATACATCTTGAGGAAAAATATCTAGTTATTGTGTCAATACAATTTTTCATCACAAACTATATTACATTGATATATATTTTCTTTCTTTTCTCGCTGTTTTGATTTTCAACCTTTTTCCATACATAAACTACAAATCTGACTACACACTATGTTTTTCAATTTTTAGCATCAAACCATGGATACCTTCTTTTTGCTCTCTTAATAGGACTGCCCTTTTTACCTTTTAGGTTTAATAGAGATGATTAAGCCCTAATCTCTTTGTTTTCAACAATGTACAAATTACATCATAATTTCATGGAGAGTTACATCAAATTCACGATTTCCCCTTTTAAAGAAATGCTCAAGGATGATTTTCAGTTTACAAAATTACTATCAAGCAATAGTTCCAGATATTACCGTAATCATGAGGGAAAGATCAAAAAGAATAAGGTCTTCTAGTAGGAATCCTCAAGCATGTACAAATTTAGAAGGCAGACCCAAACCTATTCTGTAAAGCAGCCTGCACAACCAGTGCTTTAACCAAACAACATCAAGGCATGCATGTAATTTTCAAATGATAGCAACTAAAAAAAACCTGTTGCAAAAAGAAGTAACTGAAAGAACAATACTTCCATAACCGAAATCATGCATAATAGATCTAATCATGAAAGAAATAAAAAAATTCCACTTTTTTTTTTGCAAAGAAAAACTTAACTCAAAATCACCTTGCTTGTGAAGTAACGGATCTGAACAATAAACTGAAGGAATAATATCGGAGAAAACCAAAAACACATTTCTCATGAGAGATTTACTAGGTCTACGAAGTGATAGAGTAGCTCGAGCTCTTTCCCCATTTGAGCTTCCAACTGATGGCAAGAAATCAACAGGTGAAATGACCAATGTCATGGTCTTTCTATTTTCCAATACACTACCAAAGATTAGTAAACCAGCTACTAGAATAGTGAAATGGTTGTGAGATAAACAACTCAATGATGGCGGCCAGAATAGGGTTTCAAACCATTCAAAGTAAGTGAAGCAAAGAATAATGACCTAAACTTCCAAAGAAAGCGAAATGAAATCCTTTGCTAAGATTGATAAACTTTTGGAGTCCGAGAAGACAATTAATGAATTATCAAAAATTCTTTAATAGATTTTGAGATCCGCTCTCTTACCACATAGTCGTGGTCTTACTTTAGACTAACTGCGGTATAGTGGTAGCTCCTTGTGAATCGCTAACCATTTCCACTGCGTTACCACAATTACACTTTTGCCAACCCACGGTGTAGCGGTAATTGTCTTGCTTTCCGCCAATGGTTACCACCGCACTACCGCAGTTACCTTCTTGACTACCCACGATGTAGCGGTAGCAATCTTGCTTGCCGCTAGCTGATTCCACTGCACTACCATGGTTACTAGCTTAACTGTCAGCGATAACGCGGTAAGATTTATACCAGCTATCAACTTTTAAGCCATATTTATTAATCATGATGAGACCCGATAGAAATATAAGGTGCACTTCAATATAAAGTGCCAAATAATATCCAATAATAAATATCAAGGTCAAATGCCACCTTAGAATGTCATGAATACTCAAGGACTTGTGTTGAGTAAAATAGACTTTGACGAAAAACAAGAACATGTTTCAATTTCAAGATGCTTGTAACTGATCAAGCCATAAATAATCAACCTGTAGATCACTGATCAATGAGACAAAGAACCAGTAACTAGAATGCCTCAACTGAGATCTGCACATGGAGATAAACTATCAGTACCACCATATATAAAAAACAACTATGAAGTAAATATGCCAATGAGGAAAGCAGAGCAACTGAGTGAGTAACCACCAAAGTGCCAGAGTATCATATATTTTCATCAAGGACAAATTTTCAAAAGAGGGATTCAACAAACTCCCCCTTTATCATTGATGGAAAAACTGAGCCACCAAGCCAAATAATGAACTGTAACCGAATGCTCATAATTCTCCCCCTTTTTGACACAAGGATAAAGGGAGACCAACAAAGATAAACCAAATAAACTAGAATCAACTTTGAATATTCAATAAACTATAGATGTAACCTTTAAGCAACAAGTATGAGCTACAGGAAGAGCGAACCAGCTCCCCCTATCACTAAGATAGACTGATTAAGATAACAGAAATTGAGAGACAACTCCCAATCTAGATCTAAGTCTTTCAAAAACATCTTTAGCCAACGGTTTTGTAAAAATTTCAGCAACCTATGCTTGTGTAGGAACATATTGCATAGATACCTCATTAGCTAGCACCTTTTCATGAAGAAAATGAAATTTTATAGCTATGTGTTTAGTTCGAGAGTGCATAATTGGACTTTTTGAGATATTGATTGTACTAGTATTATCACATAGAATAGTAATAGGTTTTGGAATTTCAATTCCCATATTTGATAATGTCTGTGACATCCAAATTACCTGAGTGCAGCAAGAAGTGGTAGCTATATATTCTGCTTTAGCAGTAGAGAGTGAAACAGATTCTTGCTTTTTGTTGTGCCAAGCCACTAGATGATCACCAAGAAAGAAAGTAGCACCACTGGTGCTTTTCTTGTCATTGAGACATCCTGCCCAGTCAGAATCAATATAAGCTACTAAAGAGAAATCATTGCTTCTAGGATACCAGAGCCCATAATCAATTGTGCCTTGAACATATTTAAGAATCCTTCTCATAGCAATGATGTGAGATTCCTTAGGAGATGATTTAAAGTGAGCAACCATGCAAACAACTTGCATTATGTGAGGTCTTGAGGCTATTAGATACAATAGGCTTCCTATCATTGACCTATAGTTAATTGGGTTGATAGCAGGAGAGTCATCAACCTTGCTAATTTTACAGCCAGTAGCCATTGGGGTGCTTACAGGATGACTTTCATCCATTTGAAACCTTTTTAACATTTCTTTTTCATATCTTGCTTGAGATAAAAAGATGCCAGATTCAAGTTGTGAAATCTGAAGAACTAAGAAAAATGACAGTTCTCCCAACATAGACATTTTGAATTTGGATTCCATGATTTGTGAGTATTTTTTACTCAAGGCAATGTTGTTGCAACCAAAAATAGTGTCATCAACATAAATTTCAACAACAAGAATATCAGATCCTTCAATTTTAACATACAAATTTTTGTCTACTCCTCTAATGAAATCTTTTGACAATAAGTGATTGTCCGATCTGGAGTACCAAGCTCTAGGAGCTTGTTTTAGGCCATATAGAGCCTTTTTCAGCCTATAGACATGATTGGGTTTGTTTTTATAGATAAACCCTTCAAGTTGTTCTATGTAAACTTCTTCTTTTAAGTATCCATTTAGAAAGGCAGTTTTTACATCCATTTGATATATAGTGAAATTTTTGAAAATAGAATATGCCAAGAAAATTATAATGGATTCAAGCCTAGCAACTGGAGCAAAGGTTTCACCGAAATCAATACCTTCTTCCTGAGCATATCCTTTGCAAACATATCTAGCCTTGTTGCGAACAACATGACCATTTTCATCATGTTTATTTCTAAAAATCCACTTGCCTCCTATGACATTTTTGTCATCTGGTCTTGGGACTAGATCCCAAGTCTGATTTTTTTCAATTTGATCAATTTCTTCCTGCATTGCATTAAGCCAGCATTCATCAATTAGAGCATCATCAAAAAATTTGGGCTCAAACTAAGTGATTAAACAAAATGCAGTAAGCTCAGCTATGTGAGCTTTTTCATCATAGTTAACTATTATTTTCCTTGTTTGAACTCCTATAGATCTATCTCCTATAATCAGATCTTTAGGATGGTTCCTAGCAAGATATTTTGAAGGAATTTTAGTTTCACATTTTTCTGAGTTGATTTCAGCATCTTTAGGTTTTTCTTCAGCAAGTTTAGGGCTTGCTGGTTTTTGTTTCAGGCTTTGTAGTTTCAAGCCTTCATAAATTATATCAAGTTCAAATTTGTCCTCTTCATGATCCTACATAGGTTCAACATCTAAAATAAGATTTTCATCAAATTTGACATTTACAGATTCAACAATTTTGTTCAGCCTATTGTTAAAGCATTTATAGGCTATTTTGTGAGTAGAGTATCCTAAAAAGATATCTTCATCAGTTTTAGATTGGAAACTGGATAAGTTTCCATCATCTCTCTTGATAAAACATTTGTAGCCAAATATTCTAAAATATTTAATTGAGGCAGATTTACCATACCACAGTTCATATGGAGTGAAATTTGATTTCACTCTGATCTGGACTCTATTCAATATGTACACAATTGTATGAACAACTTCTTTCCAGTACATGTTTGGCAGATTTGCTTCATTCAACATGGTCCTTTCCATTTCTTTTATAGTTCTATTCTTTCTCCCCGTTCTGTTGGGGTGTTCTGGCAGCAACGTACTGTCTTCTTATGACATGTCTTTCACAATACTCAATAAATTCTTGTGAGGTGAATTCACCTCCTTTGTCAAATCTTAGACATTTTAGTTTTAAATCTGACTCCCTTTCTACCATTTTTCTAAAGATTTTAAAATGATCAAAAGCTTCAAATTTTTGCTTGAGAAAGGTAACCCATACCATACGAGAGTAGTCATCAACAAACAACATGAAATATTTCTCACCATTTATGGACCTAGTCCTTGTAGGACCACATAAGTTAGTATGAACAATTTGCAGGGGCTTAGTAGAGAAGTGTTCCTTGGATTTAAAGCTTACCTTGGTTTGCTTTCCTTTGAGACACTCTTTACAAATAGTTTTGTTAGGTTTTCTAAGAAGGGGCGAACCTCTTACATTTTGATTTTTGCTAATTCTGACCATATTATCAAAATTAATGTGGCCTAGTCTCTTGTGCCACAACCAGCTTTCTTCAACATGACTCATTAAGCATATACCATGATTTTTTTCATGTCCAGAGGTGTCAAGTAAGTTGTATACGTTTCCCTTGGTCCTTCTTCCAGCAGCAACGGCTTTACCAGACTAGTTTTTGATTTCACATCCTTGTGAACTGAACAGGACTTGATAGCCACTGTCACAGATTTGACTGACACTCAGAAGGTTATGTCTTAATCCTTCTACATAGTATACATTGTATATTGGAGTGTCTTCATCGAGAAACAAAGAACCTCTACCTTTGATTTGAATTCCATAGTTGTCTCTGAACTTTACATATCCACCAACATAGTCTTCTAGACTTGTAAATTTTTCTTTGTCACCAGTCATGTGGTTTGAACAATCACTATCCAAGATCCATAGGTCCTTTTTCTTTGAGTCAAAATCAATTTGAACAAGCATAGTCTATTCAATGTTGTTAACTGTTTTGGGTTTCCAGACTTTGATAGTTTTCAGTTGTTTATTCTACTGATCAGCATTGCATTTCTTAGCAGAATGACCCAAATATTTGCATGTGAAACATCTAATCTGTCTTGCAAAACCATGATTCTACCTGAAGCCAAATCTAGGAGTTCCAGAATTCATAAATCTACAAGAGTTTACTTTGTGACCAAATTTATTGCAGAAGTAATAGTACCCATAAAAGAGAGGGTAGGAGTTGTAAACCATTTTGTTGCTCCTAAAAGGATGAATATGATCCTTGACAAACTCAAGATGTTTGAGTTCAGGATTTTTGTTTCTAGCAACAACATTGTTCTTTTTACTGTCATTTGAATATTCACCTTTAACAAAACCAATACTAGTTTTTTCTTTGTTTAATTTTTGTTTACTGAGCATGTCATTCAGTTTAAGAGTGCTTCCATATTTCTCAATAGTCTTCCTGAGATCTACAATTTCATGTTCAATTTTTCAAATTTCTTGATCTTTAAAACTTATGTCAATACGAAGATAATCCTCAACTCTCTTGGATTATTCAAGTTGAGTTTTTAATGAGATTATCTCAAGATTTATGAGTTTCTCTTGTGAACTATCTTGAATAGTATTTTGTTCTTGAGACGCATCTATTTTTTAAGTTTTCTTAGCTCTTTTAGAGCACATTTCAGTTCTCCTTCATAATCCACTTCACCTTCTTCAGCATCATTGTTGTTAGTTTCATCTTGCTGAACGATTTCAGCCATGAAGATATTTTCATCCTTTTCATCTGGAGAATCATCAGATTCAGAGTCTATTTCATTTTTGTTGAACAAACTTTTCTTCTTTTTGAAATTGAATTTCTGTTTGAGTCTATAAGCCTTTTTCTTGGAAAAATTTTCAGATTTTTCATTATCACTGTTTGTGTCACCATTGGGGCACTTTGCAGCAAAGTGGCCTATTTTTTCACAGTTAAATCATTTGAAGGGAATTTTTCCCTTATACTTTCCAGAACCCTTTTTGAGCTTCCTCACAAAGTGGGATTCTTTAGAATCAAAAAATTTTGATTCAGAGAGCTCATCCCTTTCTTTCCTTCCAGCATTAAATATTGCTTCTTTTGTAGTGGTGTTGTTTTTACTAATCCTCATTTCATAGGCAGTCAGAGTGCCTTGTAGATTGTCAAGGGTAAGTTGTGTAAAGTGTTTCTTCTCTTCTAGAGTAGCTACCTTAGCTTCAAATTTTGTTGGTAAAGTTTTGATGACCTTGGTTACAACATCAAACTCCTTGACTTCTTCTCCCGAACCCTTCATGGCATTTACTATTTCATCAACTCTCAAAAATTAGTGAGCTACTTTTTCATCATCCCTCATTCTTAATTCTTCAAACTGATGTTTTAAAGTGAGGACTTTAGACTATTTTACCTTTTCATTTCCTTGATAGATAGTTTTCAATTTTAGTCCAAATTTCCCTAGCAGAACTGCAGTGCATGACTTTGATGAAGACATCTTTAGTCAGAGCACACAAAAGAGCATGCTTTTCTCTTGCATTGGTTTCATATCTCTTCTTTTCATCAAAAGTAGTTGGAAAATTATTTGGTATAGTGTACCTAGATAATACTATGCTCTAGATATCTAGGTCAATGGAAGTTAAATAAGTCTCCATTCTGATTTTCCAGAATACATAATTAGTTCCATCAAATAATGGAGCTCTAGTCATAGAAGTACCTTCATGAGCTTGAGACATTTTGAATAGACTCCAAGTCCAGAATCAATCCTAGGTTGGAAAGACCTATTAGAGGACCCTATGCTCTGATACCAATTTTTGGAGTGAAAATACACTAAGAGGGGGGGTGAATCAGTGTTTATAACTTCTTTGAAAAATTTAACTGAAAATAAAAAGAACCATTCATATGTTCTCATTTATCAATGATAGTATCATTCATGAATTCAAATGCAATCGCATAAACTAAAATGAGTAGTGTAGCATTGCATTTTAAAGCAGTAAAGTACTAAAGCAAATGAATCACAGAGAAACAAATAGACACAAGATATGCCGAGTGGAAAACCTCCTGGGGTAGAAAAACCACTCCTGAACCAATTGCCTTTTTAGGCTTTCATTTCAATAAATATTTTGGCAAAGCCTCAAAGGCTGATTTCTGAGCACTGACTCAAGGAGCACCAACCCCTCTATTTAGAGACACCAATCTCAAGGAGCACAAACCCCTTTTGTCTTTTTCAAAAGAATGTATAATAATACATAGGATCTCTTTGTTTCTCCTTTTTCTGTCAAGTGCCTCTTGATAGACAATGTATAGAATTCTCAAGAGTCAAGAATGACTCTTCAGGATTCCATCAATTATTGAATCTTGATACAGCTTGAGAAAAAATATCTAGTTACTTTTTCAATACATTTTTTCATCACAAACTGTATTACATTGATATATCTTTTCTTTCTTTTCTCACTATTTTTATTTTCAACCTTTTTCCATACATAAACTACAAATCTGACTACACACTGTGTTTTTCAATTTTAGCATCAACCCATGGATACCTTCTTTTTGCTCTCTTAATAGGACTGCCCTTTTTACCTTTTAGGTTTAACAGAGATGATTAAGCCCTAATCTCTCTGTTTTCAACAATTTACAAATTACATCATAATTTCATAGAGAGTTATATCAGATTCATGATTTCCCCTTTTAAAGAAATGCTCAAGGATGATTTTCAGGTTACACAATTACTGTCAAGCAATAGTTCCAGATATTACTGTAATCATGAGGGAAAGATCAAAAAGAATAAGGTCTTCTAGTAGGAATCCTCAAGCATGTACAAATTTAGAAGGCAAATCGAAACCTGTTCTATAAAGAAGCTTGCACAACCAGTGCTTTAACTAAATAGCATCAAGGCATGCATGTAATTTTCAAATGATAGCCACTGAAAAAAAACTACTGCAAAAAGAAGTAACTGAAAGAACAATACTTCCATAACCGAAATCATGCATAACAGATCTAATCATGAAAGAAATAAACATTTTCCACTTTTCTTTTTGCAAAGAAAAACTTAACTCGAAATCACCTTGCTTGTGAAGTAACGGATCTGAGTAGAAAAATGAAGGAATAATACCGGAGAAGACCAGAAACGCATTTCTCATGAGAGATTTACCAGGTCTGCAAAGTGACATAGCAGCTCGAGCTCTTTCCCCATTCGAGCTTTGAACTGATGGAAAGAAAACGACAGGTGAAATGACCAATGTCATGGTCTTTCTATTTTCCAATACACTACCAAAGATTAGTAAACCAACTACTAGAATAGTGAAATGACTGTGAGATAAACAACTCAATGATGGTGGCTAGAATAGGGTTTCAAACCCTTCAAAGTAAGTGAAGCAAATAATAATGACCTAAACTTCCAAAGCAAGTGAAAAAAAATCCTTTGCTAAGATTGATAAAATTTTGGAGTCCGAGAGGATAGTTAATGAAATCAAAAATTCTTTAATAGATTTTGAGATCCGCTCTCTTACCACACAACCGTGGTCTTACTTCAGACTACCCATGGTATAGCAGTAGCTCCTTGTGAATCGCTAACCATTTCCACCACATTATCGCGGTTCCACTTTTGATAGCCGCAGTGTAGCAGTAATTATCCTGCTTGTCGCCAACGGTTACCATCGCACTACTGCGGTTACCTTCTTGACTACCCATGGTGTAGTGGTAGCAGTCTTGCTTGCCACTAGCTGCTTCCATCGCACTATCGTGGTTACTAGCTTAACTATCAGTGGTAATGTGGTAATATTTATACCGACTATTAGCTTTTAAGCCATGTTTATTAATCATGATGAGACCTGATAGAAATATAAGGTGCACTTCAATATAAAGTGCCAAATAATATCCAATAATAAATATCAAGGTCAAATGCCACCTTAGAATGTCATGAATACTCAAGGACTTGTGTTGAGTAAAATAGACTTTGACGAAAAACAAGAACATGTTTCAATTTCAAGATGCGTGTAACTAATCAAGCCATAAATAATCAAGCTGTAGATCACTGATCAATGAGACAAAGAACCAGTAACTAGAATGCCTCAACTGATATCTACACATGGAGATAAACTATCAGTACCACCATATATAAAAGCAACTATGAACTAAATATGCGAATCAGGAAAGCAGATCAACTGAGTGAGTAACCATTAAAGTGCCAGAGTATCATATATTGTCATCAAGGAAAAATTTGCACAAGAGGGATTCAACACAATACTAGTTGGAGGAGGCATTTCTACGATAGCTTTTACCTTCGTTGGGTCTACTTCAATGCCTCTTCTAGAAACGATATATCCTAGAATTTTTCCTGATTTTACTCCAAAGACACATTTCTTTTGATTTAGTCTGACCTTGTAATTCTCTAGCCTTTGGAATATCTTGTCTAGAACTTTCAAATGATCTGCCCTTGTTACTGATTTAGCTATTATGTCATCGACATAATCTTCCATGAGATTATGTACAAAGTCATGGAAAATAGTCATCATTGCACGTTGATACGTAGCTCCTACATTTTTTAGCCCAAAAGGCATAACATTCTAGCAATATGTTCCCCATAGACATGTGAAAGCTTTAGTGTGTTGGTCTCTAGCTGCGATTTTAATTTGGTTATACCCAAAGAAACCATCCATGAGGGATAGCATCTTGTATCATGTTGTAAGGTCCACTATCATTTCAATGTTCAACAAATGGAATTCATTCTTAGGAAACACCTTGTTGATATCTCTAAATTTTGTACAAATGCAGATGCCCCCAGTTGGTTTATTCACTGGCACAAGATTTGAATTCTAGTTTGCATAGTCTATGGATCTTATGAATCCGACATCCAATAGTTTCTTAAGTTCTTCTTTGACTAGAAGTGCAATTTTTGGATGCATCTTCCTTAGCTTCTATTTGACTATCTTAATACCAGGCTGTAATGGTAGATGGTGCAATATTAGATCTAGATCTAGCCCGGGCATGTCAACATACAACCATGCAAATTTTATCTATCTCTTTGTGAAGAAGTCTCAAAACTCTTGTTGTTTTATCTTTGTCAAAGAGGCTGCAAAGTATATTACCCGAGGGTTTTCTTCTGTATTTATGTTGACCTCAACAGACTCTTTTACTAACATTGGTGGCTTTCCCTGAGCAACGGGGAGAATATTCAAACCTCCATCCTTGGGTGCCTCAGAGAGGTTTTCGCCCTCAGATACATCCTTTATTTTTATTATTTCTTCATCCAAAGGCACCTTTTGGTTTTCACCTAGGGACTTGTCATTTTCCTCATTTTCATTTTTTTCTTTTTATTTTCATTTTTACGACTAGAGGTGTAAATAGACTCCCCAAAATATGCTTTTTCATCCAAGTCTATGGTAAAGCTAGCTTTATGATCCCCTCTTTGTATGCCTTCTCGAAGTCCCATGAACTCAGCTATTGCTTTGTCGTTCTCAAATATGTCTAAGATGGGTGTACCTTGTAGATCCCAATTGATAAGTTGGGGATATATGAGGGGCATGTCATCATCAGAGTTATCAAATGTGGAGGTTGACAAAGTGAATGTAGAGTGGTTAACATGGTAACAAAATATTTGGAATAACTCCTTTTTTTAATTTTTCCTATGGGTAGGCAAACTCTGATGTGGAACTACTGTAAGGGCTAGGTTATTAGAAGATGGTTCATCAGCTGCCCAAGATGCAGGATCAAGTGTTTCCAAATAATAATTCTTAAGCCATTCTTCTTTGGACAAGGGATTTCTATGACGGGGGCTAGATGGATTTGGTATGGTTTTTATCATTCTATCAAGTTCCCCAAATAACTTATCTAGGTTCATGGCACTGGTAGAGGAAAGGGAATCCCATTCATAGTCGCTTGAGTTAGGGGATTCATCATAAACTGGTTCAAGTGGTTCGTGAGATATCTCGATGTCTTCATAAGCACATACTTCCTCTTGAAATGGTAAAAAAGTAATAGAAAATCCAATTCTAAGCAGTTGAAACCCTAGCCCTATGCCTTTTGGTCATGGTGAGATAATGATCGGTTCAGTCCTTACATTCTAATGTATTCCTAACCCACTATGTTCATCATAGCCTTTGCTTTGCATTATCATAAAGCCTTTTCCATATTGATCCTTACCTATTTGAATAGATGGTGAGGGATATTCATTCTCTTCTTGGTACAACCAGGAGGTAATATCATCTTGGTCCACAAATTCTTCACTTAACTCTCCCCATTTTGCCAATGTCATTGTAGGAGGAACATGAAATGTGACTATTAATTGTCTCCTATCTGCTATGGGTAAACCATATGTCTTAGGAGGAACCAGTTGACTAACATAATAGGATGCCTTTATGTGATATTCTCCATAGCCCTTGTCTTGGATCTCAACCTTAGGAGTGGATGATGGTGGTTGTGATGAAATAGACTTGGTAAGATTTGATGGATCAATGTACAGGGATAAAGTAGATGACGAAGCTTCTTGATTAAATAACACCTGTCATTGTGGAATTTATCATAGGCTTGTGCAATATTGAAAAGGATCTGGATCACCATCAATCATGATCTTGATGCTATTATAAGGTAATTTAAGACACCGGTGATATGTGGAAGGTATGGCTTTTATTGCATGTATCCAAGGTCTACCTAACAAAAGGTTATATGAAAGGGTGAGATCCAAGACTTGGAAGCTAGTGTCCATAACTGTAGGGCCAATCCTAATAGGGAGCATGACAACTCCTTTGGATGATCTTTCCTCATCATCGTAAGCCTTAATGACTATACTCTTAGTGGTATCCATGCATGCTTTTGAGCATCCTAATGCCTTAACCAATTTTAGGGTACAAAGTTTCAAACCTGCTCCTCCATCTACCAAGACTCCTCTAACTTTGGTTTGATGGACTAGGACTTCAAGGTGTATTGGGTCATTGTGATCGGTATTCTCAGTTGAATAATCTTGTTGAGAAAATGTGGCATGATGGGAATTGGTTAAGTATCCTACCATTTCTTCAAAATGATTGACATCTAAGATGGTAGGGACAATTGTACTCTATAAGGATTTGTCAAGAATGGCTCGATGATCTGTGATAAAGTCAATAGTTCCAAGATGGATATCTGTGTTGGGGTCTTGCTCAGTTGATCAAGAAAATTATACTTAGACTTGGAAGACTATGTAGGTGGCTCAGAAGAAGGACCTGGAAGGGTTATCTTAGTTCTGCGTATATTTACAACACATTCAAGATGCTTCTTAATGGTGATGGTATGGATATTTTCAATTGCAGCTCAAAGGTGATTTATGATCGTACCTAGTTTATAATCATACTTAGCATTGTTATAATTGGCTGAGGTATTATTCTTAGTTCCCGAATTGGAGGCCTTTCCTTTCCCATGGTCATGTAATGGATCAATGAAGACCTTGTGATCACTGTTCTTTGTATGTTTATTCCCATTGACCTCTATAGTTCCATCTTCAACAAGATCTTGTATGATGTTTTTTAAGTTGTCGGCATTGTTGTAGGTTATGTCCCTTTGTTTGATGGTATTCACAATAGGTGTTGTCATCCCACCATGAGGGTTTAAAATGTCCAGGATCATACTATTTTGGTTCCAGAGTTTTTAGGAGATCATGTTTAATCAACTCTTTGAAAATTGTCTCAATTGGTTTCCCTAAGGGTGTAAACTCATGTTTAGGAAATCTCCTATGTGGTTGTTGTTGTTGTGAATTTTGGAAAAAAAAATCCGTTTGATCTAGATTATTCGTCATGTCTTGATTGGGGTCGTAACCTCTAAGTGTGATGGTAGGTCTCGCATGTAGGTTCTTAGCATCAACAATACCATCATTTGTAAAAATTTCAATTCTAGACCAGAACTTGTTTCTAATGTTGGGAGCATTTTGATGTTGAACAACTAGATTACTATCTAGTACTTTAATTTCTCCTTTGTCAATAAGGCCTTTTTCAAGGATAATGCCTTTTTGCACCAAGTCTAGGAAAGAGGTATGACAATGTACTCTTAAGTCACTTCTCAATTTTGGATGAATATTTTCAAGGAATATCGTGACCTTTTGTTTTTCTGGTATCTCAACTAGACATCTACTAGCTAAACTTCTCAATCTCTCGAAGAAAGTGGTGAATGTTTCGCCTTCTTCTTGCATGGTGTGACACAAGGTAGCTATTGTTATTACATTTTCTATGTTGAAGGGAAAGTGTTCGAAAAACTTCTTAGCTAATTCACCCCATGATTGTATGCCATATTGTAGTTTAGAGAACCATTCCAGTGCTATCTCGACAAGGGCTCACATAAATAGTCTCATCAAGTATGTGGGGTCATATGATATGTCCATGCAAGCTGTAGATAATTCTCTAATGTGTTCTAAAGGATTCCTCCTCCCATTATACTTAGGAAAATTTGGTATAGTGTATCTATGTGGGAAGGGTGTCATAATAGCGCTTTGTCAAAAGGACATGGGCATAAATCTTGTGCTGAGAGTTCATTTGCCTGACATAGAATTTTTGTCCATCTGTTGTTGAAGGATTTGCATTTGATTTTGGAGAACATCTACTTGTGTCAAGGAAATGTTGTTTGCGTTGTTGGGATCAATGTAGTTGTTCTGAAATGCCATGTTTTGCGATGGATTATGATTTGGTGAAGGTATATATCCTATTTGAATGTTTTGATTTTGTGTAGGGATATATCCTATCAAAATTTTCTGATTTGGTATAGGAATATTTCCTGTTGGAATGTTCTGATTCGGTATAGGAATATTTCTTGTCGGAATGTTTTGATTTGGTGTACGAATATTTCCTATCGGAATTTTTTGATTTGGTATAAGAAAATTCCCATCGGAATGTTTTGATTTGGAATAGGAATATTTCCTGTCGGAATGTTCTAATTTGGTATAGTTGTGTTCATGCCAACTTGGGAACTTTTACTAGTAGTGTTTGTGCCAAAGGGGTTTGATGAAGATTCTCCCATAGTGAATTGTAAACCTTGTGTTAAGTTGAATGGGGTTGTGTTTACAATTGGTGATGTTTGAGTAGGTATGCTAGTTGGTATTGGTGTGGTAATTTGAGGAACAAAGACACTTGACGTTATGGTTTGCGTTGGTTGAGTAGATGTTGTTTTCAAAGTGTGAACATCAAATCCTGGTGGTAGTATGGCACCTTCTATGAGAAAATTTGCTAGATATCATTGGGGATCATTTGCCAAAGACTCATCCATAAAGGATGCAAACCCAGGATCTTGTACAACGACGTCTATGTCTTGAACAAAAAATTGTCCATGTGTGTCTCTAGTGACGTGTTTTTCAAGAAAAGTTTTGTGTGGTCTCTCTTTCCCTGATGGTTGGTTTCCGAAAGGATTTACAAATTAGTTAGGGTCCGAAATTGCTCTATGTTTCTTCTTAGACCTTTTTTCAACCATGAAAAGTTTCTCAAAATGAGGAAATGCAAACTATGTCTAAAAATTGATATGTCCTATTTCTATGTTTTTGGGATTTTCTCAATATAAAGGATGTCACTAAAAATTAAGGATTTCTAAAATGATTTATACTAGGATGACATATGCTAGGATGGATAGTATGCAAAATTTTTGAGTAGATTATGACGGTAAATGATTCTAAGATGGGTATAACCTACCACCTATGGAATAAATCCCATCAATGATCTAACTTTACCAAGGAACCTGATTGTAGGACAAAGACAATTGACAAGGTGAATTCCCCAAACTAGACTGTTGAGCTAGAAAGATTCACTAATAGGATAATAGTGACTAGGTTCAATGATAATGACAAATCGGAGCATGAATGTATCCAATGACGTGGAAAGTTGTTCTATTCTACGATATGCAACTTCCTATGGGGTGTCTAAATGTTTGCAACTCATGATGACTATGACTAATACGTAAATGACACCTAATAATGCAAGGGTTCTGAGAAAAAAAATCCAGTTTCTATCCAAGGTTGATCGTAAGAAACAAAAGCGAAAAAGACAGTTTTTCTTTCAAACTGAGTTTGTAGTTTTTTTTATTTTTTCAGTTGACAATCAATTGTGGTTCATGTTTTAGATGCGTTGATGAATTTGACACATGTGTTTCCATTTTTAGATTCAGTTAATTGACCAAACCAGGTCTCGTATGTTGACAGACAAATGCGACCTTTTCTGACAGATGCGGTTTATACTTTGATAGATACGACTCATAAAGCAGATGTGACTCATGAAACATATGTGACTCAGAAAGTATATGTGACTCATAATATAAAATATGTGAAACTTAAATTTGTTGACAGACACACATGGGTTTTCATTTAACAATTGTGGCTCGAAAAAACACATGCAGTTTTAAATATGAAAGTTGTGACTCATAAAGACACATGCAGTTTGAGATATGACAGTTGCGACTCTATTTATAGTTGCGGGTTTTTGATGAAAATGTTACGAATGACTCAATTTAATGATCAAGTTTCGACAAGTAAAGCAAGAAAAATCATAGAATACAAAGTGTTTTCAGTTTGACATGTATGAATCTATTAAAATCAAAAGACAAGTACAACCTAGGTTGTGTTGGATAGTATTTACTGAGTTCTCAATTGGATTTCTCCAGCTATGCATATTCAAGGTGGATGACTAGTAGCTTGACCCCACCAACTCCCCTCCATGAAACTCACTTATACGGGGCAGCCAAGCTACTATACCCATGAAACTCCCATGGCATACATTTCATCTCTACACATGAACCGTAAGAATATGAGATGGCTTCATAGGTCTGACCTGCTGCACTAGTAAATAGATAAGATTTTGGAAAAAACTACAACAAGGTTTTTAGTAAGGGAATTTCGTTTGTAGGGCACCATCCAGTATGGCAAGAGACCATTTTTTCCCTTCTCATCGAAACAATGAGCATTATTTTTGGGGTTTCCCCCAAAAATCCACTTTTATATACCGACTAGAAGTCACTGGTGAAAAGCGTGTTACCGGTCTTAATCGTCTTGGGGTGAGTACTTTTTCCCACCAAGATAGGCCCAAGTTCTAGAGTCATTAACCATTTATCTTACACCCAGGATCGCACAAATGTGCAAGGGGAGAGGATACTTTGATATACCAAATCATAAGAGTTATTACAAAACATGCTTTCACACTAGACAAAGAAAACACTGGTTAATTTTAATCCAAATGACAATTATCTAACTACCAAACACAAAATTTAATTTTAGATATTTAAAATCTTCGACAATAGGTCATGCATGCAATTGATTATTAGTTTATTGGTTGTCTTCATCATTCGTCCTGCAAAAATGAAGGGGTTTTTGTTTTCAAAGTCTTCTACGGTTCGTCTTGCAAAAATAGTGTTATCCTCCTAAAAATAGTTGTTAACAAAAGATTCGCGAAAAATAAAACAAAAACGAAAATTAAAAAACACAAAAATACGAAAGTTAAAAAAAATCAAAATTATTACAAGTTAGATGCGTCATTTAAATTCATAGATGCATCACGATGTTAACAGTCAGATGCGTTGCAAGAGGTCTCAGATGCGGCTTGTGTTTTCAGATGCATCACGGTATTTGTCAGATGCGGTTTGCGAACTCAGATGCATCGTTTCTTCAGTCAGATGTGGTAGTATGATACCTGCAAAACAAAAAATGAAAAAATGGAATGGAATCATGAATTTTGAAGTGTGCTTCACGTCGGGTTCACCAAATGTGACATAGATAAAATGAATTTTGCATAGTAAGATGGTTAAATCTAATCTAGCATGCATAAATCTAAATCAAACAATAAAGAATGAGTCAAATGAATTAAACAGTAAATAAAGCAAAAACATAGAATAGTCTCACCGAATATCAATCCATTTCCTCAAATTATCTTTATTTTCCTTCTCCATTTTTCTGTGTCGGTATTCTTGCCCTCATATTTTTAGTATGTATGCAAGCATAGAATTGATGTATGTCTAAGAAAAATATCAAAGATTAAGTTCTTCCAAAAAGTGTATTGATTTTAGAAAGAGGAATAATGTCAAAGATCAGCCAATTTATAGAAAGTTGGTTTTTGAATGATCGGCTCATATTTGAAAGAGAGATCAACAATCGAGATTTATGAATGTCATGCAATGTGAGTTCTGTGTCTATTAGAACGTGATTTGAAAAATTCTGTAGGATAAATATTAAATTAGAATAATAATTTAATATGGTGTTAAGACTGTTCAAAAATATTTAAGAACAAGAGTTCAAGATTAAATAAATGATTTAACCTTCAGTTGAAAGTCTTTGAAAATAGAAGAATTAGACTTTGAATGAAAAGGATAAAGTTAGAACTTGGAGAATGATTTGTTCGAATGCACACATGAATTAATTAATTAAATAAAGATGTTTAATTAATAAATATGTTCATTCATATGAGTTAGAACTAGTTAATTGGTTGGTTGTGACAGAGAGTCCTTTTCACAGAGACAATCAGATATCGAATCCGAAGATAACTAATGAATTTAAATAGATCTCGAGTTATATGGTGAGTGAATAATTAGTTAAGTATGCAATAGAAGAATGTGACAAAAGGAATTAATTATGAATTAAATGTTAATTTAATTCAACATTCAAAATTGAAATGATTTAATTAAATAAATAATAATTTATTTAATTGACTGAAAAGGTTAATTGAATAATTAAATAATTAGAAAATAATATTTAATTATAGTTGAAATATGATAAGAGGTAAATTAAATAATAGATTATTTAATTCAAAAAGGGAATTGATTAATTAGCGACGTAATTAAATATATATGATTTATTTAATTAATCAGAGTTGAATAAGGGTCATAATGAATTAATCAAATAAGTAAGGTTATTTAATTGATATAGGAAATATGTGTTTAGGAAATAATTAAATAATTAAGATTATTTAATCATGACCATGGACATTAGAAAATTATGTCGAAAGTGGTACTCATAGGCCTATACCAATTTTTAGTGTCTACATAGAGTATCCAGTAGTTCACTGTTCATTGATTTGTATGAAGATTTTTTGTTATTGTTCTGTGTTGCACATCTCAGGAAATGTTTTCTGGTATATTACCTCTATTACTATTGAAGCACAGTGGCTCATATTGATTCATGTGGAAGTTAGAATATTTGGTTGACTCATTATTTGTTTTATGAGTACTAGAGCCGACTTCATGAATGTATCATGTCGCGGATGTACGGAAAGTAATTGGTTAAGTATTTTTGTGCTTGTACATATTTGTTTGGATCTTAGACAAGTTGTGGCTAACTATTGTGGATATGCATTACATTTTATTCATGATTTGAGCCAACAATTGTAATTATTTTTGTGTTTTATTGAAGCCAACAAAGTGTAATTGAATTCTATGTTGTGGATATATATATACAAGATCGTCTGTATTATTTTTTGTGAAGTATGAAGTGTTTGGTGATACAAATTGTGAATTAGAGTAGAGTAGAAGAGCAATAATGCGCAGTTTCACTTGTGCAAAGAGAATTTGTGTTTTGAGTGTGAGCAGAACAAAACGAAAGTGTAGAATCAATCTCTAGGATAGAAGATTGAATATTGTACCTAACTAGAACTGTAATCAGGCATATGTAGATGTTATTTTTCTCAATTCAAACTCTCATATGGTTTTAATCTGATTTTATTTGTAAGACGGTGAGCTTTCCCTTTGAGCAGTGAGCTCTAGGCAGTGTGCCTGAATGCAAGTGCATTCCCCTTATTGTAAATTTTATTTGAGTATACTCAGATTAAATTGTGGATTGGCCATCCATCATGGTTTTTCCCCTAATAGGGTTTCTATGTAAAAAAAACCTTGTGTTATGGTGTTGTATTCATTTTCTTCATGTTTATGTATTATGGTTGAATGTTGTTAATGCTTTGAAGATAAAGGTAATAAAGTTAATTTTTGCACAACACTGATTCATCCCCCCTCTCAGTGTATCTTTTTTCCAACAATTGGTATCAGAGCTAGTTCCTCTGAATAAGTCTAACAGCTTGGGGAGATCTTGGAAGGTGTTTCAATGGATTCAATTAGTCTTCAACAACATCTTCTGGTGGCCCTAGATGATCTTGATCAGTCAAAGGCTAAAGTTCAAAAATTTCAAGCAAATCTCAGTGACGCTAAGAAATTCATTGAGTCTTTGAAAGACACAATCAATAAGTCTAGAGAGAAGAGAAAGGAACTCTTTGATCATATTAAGCAGAGTGATAGTAAGAGCATTAAAGATGAACAATTCAATCAAACCCTAAAAGAAAAGAAGGAAGAATGTGAAAAGCTTACCAAAGATAATGCAGTCCTAAAGCATGAAATGGAATCTATCATGATGAAGATGACCGAAGAGATTGAAGACAAAAAGAAGAATGAAGAGAACCTAGCACAGTCCTTGAAAGAAAAATCTGAAGTATGCAGTTGTTTGGATGATGAACTAGAACAATCTAAAAACAATGAAGAAGCACTTGAAAAGCAGATGGATGATCTCAAAAATGAACTTGCTGCTACTAATGAATATAAAGAAAAGTTCAAAGTTAGATCAACCAAGCTTGACAAACTAATTGGAAGTTAAAGGACTAATGGTGACAAGAGAGGTCTTGGATATGAAGAAGGAGAAAGTTCAAGATCTGGACAAAGGAGATTCAAGAAAGGAAATCAAATGAACAAATCTAGAAGGTATCCGATAAGGCAACCTAATGCTCAAAGATTTAATGGATACTATTTTAGTTGCAATAAATTTGGACACATGGCTACTCAATGTAGAAGTAGAATGAATCAAATTGTTTCATCTTTCTCAGGTTAGTGCTTTAATTGTCATAAGGTTGGTCATAATTCAAATGAATGCAGAAATGTGATGAATCAATTTCATAGAAATATCAGATGCTATACATGAAATAGACTTGGCCATACTGCTAACCAATGTAGATCAAGAGGAAATCAATGGAACAACTGGTCTAGAAAGAGAAACGTTGTATTCTATAACTGCAAAAAAATTAGACACATTGCTACACTCTGTTGGAATAGAAAAGGTCTGGTAAATCAAAGGAAAAACATACAGAAGGATATCAAAGAAAAAGGAAAAATCACTACAGATGTGGTCAAGTAGTAGATGCATAAGAAATGGGTGAAGAAAGATCCCTCCATTGAAGAAAATGTGCCAGCACCAGAACCTACTTATGGTAATTCCTCTGAGAATAAGTTTCAGGCCTTTGGCCTAGGGGGAGTTGTCAAGAAAATATTTTAAACCCCTAACCGGTAAGTAACACCAGAGGTGGATATGTAAAGAAGGTGCATGGATTCTCAACAAATGTTGTTGAACTCATTGGAGAGAGTAGTATGCAATATTGGAGGTCCACAGAAGATTTACATGTCACAGTGCATAGAAAAAGGGTAACCGAATGAGTTAGGGTTAAAGAATTTATTGTGAGAAAAAGTCAATTACCTAATTCGGGCAACACCATATTCCTAAGCTAGAACAACTAGAAGCTCTGCATCCCATTCAACTCCTGTAGCAAAATCCTTCCCTATTAAAACTGAATCCAAGGGATCCAGTAAAGAAGGTAAGAGGAAAAAATATAAGGGCAAAAGAGTCTATATAGTTTTTTCTAAGGATGAAGTGATAGAGTCTGATGAAGAATTCAGAGAAATCAAACATCAAGGCACCAAGGCAGCAACTATTACAAAAGAAAAACCCTCTAGTGAAGATGTTCAAGCAAAGAAGAAGAGAAAGATTGACAATTCAGGTATGTCAGTTGGAGAAGTTGAAAAGGCTTTAGTTAAGGATGGAAATATCAAGCCACTCAGTAAATTTTATGAGTATTTTGATGAATCTAATAAAAGAAATATTGAAGAGGTGAAAATTAAACATATGAATATTTTCAATAAATTTTTTATTCAAATTATGCCTAATTTACCCAAAAGTCTAAATGACATTCTAGAAATGAGGAGAATCAATGCTACAATAGAAGAAGAGCAGATGAGAGAAAGGATTCTTGTAGAATTGTGTCTAGTAATGTCTATGGATGGCATGTAGGCACTCTTGAATAAAGCCAAAAGAAAATTCAAGAGAAAAACAAGGATGAACAAGCTAATGATCAATCTAACTAATGAAGTTACAAAAGAAACTGATAAAATCTTGAGGGAGATACTGTTAAATGATAGAATTGATGTTGTGGTTGAGGAAACACATGTTGATGATGCCCCATCTGGTCTGAAAAAGGAAGTAGAAGAAGAAAAATTTGATACAGCTAAGGATTCACAGGTCAACACAAAAATTCCTATGAAAGTTGAGGTACTTGAAAATGTTGAGAAAGTGGAGATCCGCGAAGGTAAATCAGAACATGCAACTATGGAATTAATAGCTGAAGAGAAGAAATATGATGTAAAATCAATCCCAATTGAGACAAGAGATGCTATAGAGGCAGTGAAGAAATTTTTGGTTGAACAAAAGGAAGAGTTGGATCTGGAATTGATTGAAGGTCCTATTGACCTATCTACCTTAAGCCCAATCCAGAAGATGAAAGTAGCTTCATTTTCTCAAGAAAAAGCCAGAGAAGAGATACTGAAATCACACATTGAAGATAGTGAACTACTAAATCTTGCATCTGGAGTATTGGAAAAGATAATGCCCTCTTATGAAATATCTGGCTGGTTCCTCCTCCAACGAATTGAAAAAGCTTATCAACTCAGTTAATACTCACTTTGAGTCACTTGAAAAATCAGCTATAGTGAAAGTGTAGAAATAATTTAATGTCAAAAGGTTTAGTGGACTAAAAGAAATGATTATTAAAGATAAAACCAATTTATCCACATGTGTGAACAATGTACAAAATTCTTTGTCAGAAGGTGGAAAGATTTAAAAATCATGTTTATCTTTTTCAAAATTTACTGAAGCTAATGAGGAAAAGGTTAAGGATCTGGAAAAATAGTTTACTTCTTCTGAAGCATTTGATCCTCTAATTGGTGGTGTTGGAAAGAAAGAAGGTGAAGTGATGTATTTTCTTGTCAAAATAAAAATCTTGAAGCATGAGAATGAAAAAATTATTGCAAAAGCATGTGAACTCAGAGGCATAATTGGTTCAAAAATTGAGATAATGTCAAGCACTCTAAAGGAAGAAAAAGACACTATGGCATTTGGTGATCCAGCCAACTTGGAGTCTGTAGAGACATAGTCCTACCTAATATTTGGTCACATAACAATCCTAGAGAGTCTCAAAAGAGTTTGGGACACAAATCTGATCCAATTGAAGAAAGATTTTGTAAACATTTTTTCAGTTTATGTAAGTCAAAGAAGCATTTTTGTATAACAGTTTTAATCCATTTTTGGTATGTGATCCCTGCCTTTTCCATTGATGTCAAAGGGGGAGAGTAGTGGAGTAAAAAATACATAATCATCTCAGGGGGAGAATTGTATTTTTAGAATTTTGGAGATGGTTGTGCAGTTTATCTTGGTATTGATCTGACACTTAGCCATTTTTCACTAAGTGTTGCCATCAATGCCAAAGAGGGATATTTTTGGCAAGAGACACTACTAATATCATTTGGTGTTGTCATTGATGGAAACCTTGATCGATGATCAAATACACACATCATCATTCGATCATACCGACAGATAGATTGAAGATTGACAAGGAGGAACAAAGTATCTGGTAGTTCAGTGTTCATCAATCTATATGAAGATTTTTTGTTATTGTTCTGTGTTGCACATCTCAGGACATGTTTCTTGGTACATTACCTCTATTACTATTGAATTGTAGTGGCTCGTATCGATTTATGTGGAAGTTAGAAGATTCAGTTGACTAATTCTCTGTTTTATCATTACTGAAGTTGACTTCATGAATGTATCATGCCGCGGATGTATGGAACGTAATTGGTTAAGTATTTTTGTGTTTTTACATCTTTTTTTGGGTCTTAACCAAGTTGTGGCTGAATTTTTTGGATACGCATTTCATTTTATTCATGATTTGAGTTGACAGTTGTAATTATTTTTGTGTTCTATTGAAGCTGACAAAATGTAATTGAATTATATGTTGCGAATATATATATATAAGATCGTATCATTTTTTGTGAAGTATGAAGTGTGTGGTGATATGAATTTTGAATTAGAGAAGAGTAGAAGAGCGATAATGCATAATTTCACTTGCGGAAAGAGAATTTGTGTTGCGAGTGTGAGCAGAATAGAGCTGAAGTGCAAAATCAATCTGTAGGACAAAAGATTGAATATTGTGCCTAACCGGAACTATAACCAAGCATATGTAGATGCTATTTTTCTTAGTTCAAAATCTTAGATGCTTTTAATCTGATTTTATGTGTAAGGTAGTGAGCCTTCCCTTTGAGCAATGAGCTCTAGGTAGTGTGTCTAAATGCAAGTGCATTCCCCTTATTATAAACTTCATTTCAATATACTCGGATTAAATTGTGGATTGGCCATCCACCATGATTTTTCCCCTAATAGGATTTCCACATAAAAATCATTTTGTTATGGTGTTGTGTTCATTTGCTTCATGTTTATGCATTATGGTTGAATTTTGTTAATGCTTTGAAGATAAAGGTTAGTAAAGTTAATTTTTGCACAACACTAATTCACCCCCCCCCCTCTCAGTGTAGCTTGTTTCCAACATGTTGTCCCCAACCTAGGGTTTATAGTGAGCTTCAAAAAACACAAATTTTGATGCATTTGGTGAATATATATGAAACTTGGTACTAATTTTTTGTAGGCCTATATGTATGTGCTAATAGAAGGAGGGTTACTAAATCATCATTTTTTTTGAGTTATTGAGGAAAAATTGTTTCTTTTTGCAACTATACTTTGTAAAACCTAGTACTTTGAGGGATTTGTACAAAATTTCTTCATGCAAGCGTTGATCAATGTTAAGAAGGGTTTGAGGGGAGTATTGGGAGTGTGGAAAAGTGCTTAGGAGCAAAGAATTGTGTCAAAACCAAGGTATAAGTTGCTGCCACCTTTGGAAACTAGAGAATCATGTGCTTATTGTTGTAAACCAAACCATGAAGAAAATGAATTCAAAGAAGGGTTTATGATTCTATATCTTATAATTATTTTCTTATTTCTTTGGAAATGAGGTACAACTTAGAAAGACAAAAAGTATTTTCAATTGCACAAAATTTTCCCTTTTTTTATTTCTTAGAAAGGTAAATGGTATGAATGAATGGAAAATTGCATTAACAACTATGTCAAGTCACTTGAATTTATCTAAGCACATGATGAAGGTGATTTTTTTATGGCACAAAAAAAAAAATGGAAACTTGCATTAACATTGATGAAAGCTCTTAGGTTTTCCAAATTAGTTGAAAATAAAAGTTTTCCCACAACCATTACTAATAATGAATTTGAATCTATTATGTCATGTTTTCCATTTTATATCTTCAAGCTCCTAAAAATTAAACTTTTGCATGCATCATCCATCTAATTTAATGTTGAATTCTATGTGTAACAATGAAAATTAATAAAGTTGTCAAATGAATGGTCTATAAATTGTCAAAAAAAAATAAAAAAACTCAACATAAACATATACTTAAAATTAAATAGAGTGAGTTCCACTAGCCATACTAGAAATGTACTATAAGCAATGAAAATAGAATTAAAAAGAAAATTTGTGTTAATTTGATGTTTTTTATATAAGTTTAAACATGAATTCATCTAAATTATGTCATTTTTTTCATTTTTTTCTTCAAACTCATAAATATTAAACTTTTTAATGCAACACCCATCTAATTCAGTGTTGAATTCTATGTCCAATTGTTATGATTAATAAAATCATTAAATGAATTTAGTTTATATTGTCAAAAACAAACAAATATACTAAATAGAAACATTTCAATATTACCAAAATAAATATATTACCTGAGATAATGTAAAATGATGTAGAAACTTCAAA
Source organism: Sequoiadendron giganteum (assembly GCA_007115665.2). Lineage (NCBI taxonomy): Eukaryota > Viridiplantae > Streptophyta > Pinopsida > Cupressales > Cupressaceae > Sequoiadendron > Sequoiadendron giganteum. The sequence continues at coordinate 332,462,891 of CM021104.1, read as the reverse complement.
ATCTCTTCTTCTACATTGTCTAGCATACAAATTGGTGGTAAAAAGGTGATGGATCAAGCATAGATTGGTACAATAGGGAGTCAAATGCATAAAAAAGGCATTTCTGAGTCGGATAAAGTGTTGAACCAAAAAAATGCAGAAGCATGTGGGCCTGAATCATGGGGTCAACCCCTATTTTACTGTTTCAAGGCAAAACACATTTGGAAAGCACCAAATGTGTTTATTTGAATTTTTTTCCAAATATAGAGAGGAAGGGAGTGAGACTTGAGAGAGAGAGAGAGGGGGGATAGGAGTGAGAGAGATTATTCTAGGTAGCATGGTAGGGACTAAGACCTGAGAGCGATAGAGACTTGAGAGGGATAGAGAGTTATCTAGTTAAGGTTGGGGGAAAGACCTAGCAATGGGAGAGGGGTTGGGAGGGATGAGACCTAAGAGATACAAAAATACCAAAGGGGAAGAGAGAGAGGGAGTGTGGGAGAGGGTGTTGGAGTGAAATAGATTTGTATAGGTAGGGTGGGACGTACGTGAGACCTGAAAAAGAGGGAGTGTGAGAGAGGGTATTAGAGTGAGACAAATTAGTCTAGGTAGCGTGGGAGGGAGTGAGACCTAAGAGAGAGAGACTTGAGAGGGATAGATAGTTATTCAGTTATGGTGGGCGGAAGACCTAAGAGATGGAGTGGGAGAGAGAAGGAGTGAGAGATAGAGGGATGGGATTCCTAAACCCTCAACTCTAAACCCTAAACCCTCTACCCTCTACCCTATACACTTAAACCCTAAAATCATCAACCCTCAAACCTCAACCCTCTACCCTTAACCTTTAAACCCTCTACCCTTAAACCCTCTACCCTCTACCCTCTACCCTCTACCCTCTACCCTCAACTCTCTACCCTCTACCCTCTACCCTTAACCTTTAAACCATATACCCTTAAACCCTCTACCCTCTACCCTCTACCCTCTACCCTTAAACCCTAAAGCCTTAAAACCTAAACCCTTAAACCCTTTATACCCTTAAACTATAAATCGTAAATCCTAATCCCTTAAACTTTAAACCCTAAACCCCTTAAACCCTAAACCCTAAACCCTTAAACCCTCTACCCTCTACCCTCTACCCTCTACCCTTAACCCTCAACCCTCTACCCTCAACCCTCAACCCTTAAACCCTAAAACCATCAACCCTCAACCCTCTACCCTTAACCCTTAAACCCTAAATCCTTAAACCCTTTATACCCTTAAATCTTAAACCATAAACCATAAACCCTAAACCCTTAAACCCTTAACCCTCTACCCTTAACCCTTAACCCTCTACCCTCAACCCTAAACCCTCAACCCCCCTCTCTCTCTCTCTTATTCAGTTAGGGTGGGGGGGGAAGACCTAAGAGAGGGAGTGGGAGAGAGAGAGAGTGAGTAGGAGATAGAGGGATGGGAGAGCTAAAACCTCAACCTTATACCCTTAAAACCACACCCGTAAACCCTCTACCCTCTACCCTCAACCCTTAAACCCTTTAAACCTCATCCCTTAAACCCTAAACCATCAACCCTCAACCCTTAAACCCTCTACACTCTACCCTTAGTGCAATACCTTATAACATCAACCCTTCAAACCTTCAACCCTCAACCCTTAAACCCTTTTAAACCCAAATAAACTCTCTAGCCTAATCCATCAATCCTCAACCCTTAATCCCTCAATGCTTAAACCCTCAACCCTCTACCCTCTACCCTCAACCCTCTACCCTCTACCCTCTACCCTCAACCCTCTACCCTCTACCCTCTACCCTCTACCCTAAACCCTCAAACCTTATACCCTTAAACCCTAAACCCTAAACCCTAAACCCTTAAACCCTCTACCCTCTACCCTTAACCATTAAACCCTCTACCCTTAACTCTTAAACCCTCTACCCTTAAACCCTCTACCCTAAACCCTAAACCCTTAAACCCTATATGCTCTACTCTTAACCCTCTACCCTCTACCCTAAACCCTAACCCCCCCTCTCTCTCTCTCAACCCTACACCCTCTACCCTTAAACCATAAACCATAATCCCTAAACCCTCTACCCTCTACCCTCTGTTGTCTACCATCTACCCTCTACCCTCTACCCTCAACCCTTTACCCTCTACCCTCAAGCATCTACCCTCTACCCTTAACCCTTAAACCCTAAACCCTCTACCCTTAACCTATAAACCATAAATCCTAAACCCTTAAACCATCTACCCTCTACCCTCTACCATCAACCCTAAACCCTCAACCCTCTCTCTATATATTTCATCTCTCCCTCCATCTCTCCCTCCATCCATTCCTCACTCTCTACCCTAATCCCTAAACTCTATACCCTCAACCCTTAAACCCTTAAACACTCAACCCTCAACCCTCAACCCTCAACCCTCAACCCTCAACCCTTAAACCCTAAACCCTTAAACCCTCTACCCTCTACCCTCAACCCAATACCCTCTACCCTCAACCATAATCCCTCAACCCTTAAACCCAACTAAACTCTCTACCCTAATCCCTCAACCCTCAACCCTAAAACCCTCTACCCTCTACCCTCTACCCTTAAACCATAAACCCTGAAACCTAAACCATCTACCCTCTACCCCTAACCATTAAACCATAAACCCTTAAACCCTCTACCCTCTACATTGTACCATCTACACTATACCCTCAACCATAAACCCTCAACCCTCTCTCTCTCACACTCAAGTCTCTCCCTCCTACCCCTTCTCCCAGTCTTAGGTATCTCTCTCTCACTCACTCCCTCTATTTCTCTCCCCTCTACCCTTAACCCTTTACCCTCTACCCTTAACCCTTAAACCTTCTACACTCTACCCTCAACCCTTAAACACTCAACACTCAACCCTAATCCATCAACCCTCAACCCTCTTTCTCTCTCTCACTCCCTCTATCTCTCTCTCTCACTCCCTCTCACTCTCTCTCAATTCTCTCCCTCCTACCTAAGAGAGGGGGAGAGAGAGGGAGGGAGCGAAGGTGGGAGGGAGAAACCTAAAAGAGAGGGAGGGAGAGGGAGAGAAGGTGAGAGGGAGAGACTTGAGAGAGAGGGGGTGGGAGGGAGAGACTTGAGAGAGTAGGAGAGATATGGAGTGGGAGATAGAGGGATGGGAGAGAGATACAAGGAGTGAGAGAGAGAGAGACTTGAGAGAGGGATATGGAGTGAGAGGGAGAGGGAGTTCCTAAGATAGAGGGATGAGAGAGAGATGGAGGGAGTGAGAGAGAGAGAGAGATAGAGAGAGAGGGGGTGGGGCAGATACCTGAGAGGGAGAGAGAGAGAGAGGGAGGTGAAGGAGATACCGAGAGAGATATGGAGGAGAGAGAGAGGATCAGGTGAAAGGAGATACCTGAGAGATATGGAGGGAGAGAGAGAGAGAGCATGGGAGAGAGATAGAGGAGTAGTGAGAAAGATAGAGAGACTGAGAGAGGGAGAGGGGGTGGAGGGAGAGACTTGAGAGAGAGAGGAGGGAGAGGGAGGTGGGAGGAGAACCTAAGATAGAGGAGAGGGAGAAAGAGTGGGAGAAAGATAGAGGACATGAAGAGAGAGAGGGAGAGGTGGTGGGGAGATAACTTGAGAGAGAGGAGAGATAGAGGAGATAGATAGAGGGAGGGAGATAGGGAGGGAGGGGAGAGAGATAGAGGGAGTGGCTAGGAGGGAGAGGGGGTAGGAGGGAGAGACTTGACAAAGAGAGAGAGGAGAGGGGGTAGGAGAAGATACTTAGAGAGAGAGAGGGAGAGGGGGTGGGAGGGAGAGACCCGAGAGAGAGGGAGAGAGACAGAGTGGGAGAGAGATGGAGTGAGAGAGAGATGGAGTGGTAGAGAGAAGAAGGAGAGGGGTTGGGAGGGAGATTGAGAGAGGAGAGAGGGGGTAGGAGGGAGAGAGTTGAGAGAGAGAGGGAGAAGGAGAGGGGGTGGGAGGAGAGACCTAAGAGAGAGAGGAGGAGAGTGGGAGAGAGGTAGAGTGAGTGAGAGAGAGAGAGAAAGGGAGTGGGGGAGAGAGGGAGAGAGAGAGAGTGGGAGAGATATAGAGGGAGTGAGAGAGAGGGAGTGAGAGAGAGAGGGTGTGTGTGAGAGAGAGAGGGAGTGGGAGAGAGAGAGAGAGGGTGTGTGTGTGTGAGAGAGAGAGAGAGAGGGAGGGAGAGAGAGAGGTAGTGGGAGATAGATAGAGGGAGTGAGTAAGAGACTTGAGAGAGGGAGAGGGGGTAGGAGGGAGAGAATTGAGATAGAGATAGAGAGAGAAATATAATGACCTAAGTGAGGAAGATGGAGTAAGAGAGACAAAATACTAGAGAGGGAGAGATAGGGAGTGTGAGAAACGAGGTTGGAGTAAGATAGATTTTTCTAGGTAGGGTGAGAGGGATCGAAACCTAAGAGAGGGAATTGGAGTGAGAGAGAGTAGTCTAGGTAGTGTGGGAGGGAGTGAGAATTTAGAGAGAGAATTTAGAGGGATAGAGAGTTATCCAGTTAGGGTAATGAGGTAGAGAGGGTATGAAAGGTAAAACCTCAACTATCCATCTACAATCATAAATTGTGCACTCTCATCATTATCAAAGTGGTCGATCAAAGAGAGGGGAAATATTTTGTTCAAAGTGAGCCATTTGGCATGTGCCAAATTTGGTGCTCGCCAAATGACCTGCTTTGGATGAGTGAATTGATAGGATTTTCCAAATTTCCTAAAATTTTTGTATGTGCTCATCATCACGTTTGCACATATTTCAATGCAAGTTTATAAAAAAATTGTAATGGCATTAACCTCTCTCTTAGCTATCTAAATATATAATTATTTTTTTGTTTTTATTCAGTTAAGGTTTTGATCCATAACTTCTATTGTAAATGCCTTCATTTTTGGTCAAAATCCAAACTGTGCTAGTTTTAGGATATATTTTTTACTTATTCATAGAAACATGAAAGAAATTGCATTTTTTTAAACTAGACTCCATTCTACACATGATGAAAAAAAATCAATTTTCAATTAGTTTTCAAAAAAATTAGGGGGGCACGCTCAAAGTTTAGCTTTTCCGCATGTGTCCACTTTCAAAATTCATAAAATATTTATATTCATTAAAAAAATTATCTGAAAGAACGAGGATAAACTATATGGTGTTAGCTAATTTCTCACTGTTTAGGTTTTTGAAATTCTAAAAAAAAAATAATGAAAAAGGGGGGAGCCCTTAGGCGCTATGCTAGTTTTTTTGTAAAAAAAAGACTTGTTTTGGGCCCCCCTTTTTGAGACCCTTAATATTCATTAATTTCAAAAATAATTAGTAGCTTAGAAACTAGACTCAGAGCACTTCAACTCTTGTTCTTGCTGCATCTTGAAATTTTGAGCATAACTATCTTGATTTTCTCATGCAAATCAGATTTTTCTGATTTTAAAAAAAAGTGGCATCTTAAGAGCCAAAATTGTGTCACAGATCCATGCACTTACCCATATATATGTACATGTATATGTACAGATCCATGCACTTACCCATATATATACCTTTATGTACATGTATATGTACATGTACATATATTGATATATCCGTATGGATATTTCTATTTGTCACACATGCATTTATATTGTCACATGCATACATATGTATATATCTTATATATATATACATTCTTTTTCCCATTCAAGAACATATAAAATTTATATCTTATTGATAGGAAATATACATGTGATCTATATATGCATATATACATACATGTCGCATTGTCTATTAAATAACTCTGTGCTCATAAGCAACCCATTCATAAGCATGCATAGGTATGACTTCCTATGTACTCTCATGTATGTGTTCCTTCATACATATGGTCTATTGTTGACATGCATATATATATATACATTCTTCATATGTTCACCTCATCAATCAAGCATAGCAATATAAGGAATAACTCATAATCTCCAAACACATAAACATCATCCAAGAATGCACTCAATAGTAATCAAGATTTGTACTAATGCAAACACATCATACTTAAGGATGAATTACCAATTCCCAACACTACGACTAGACTCAATTATTCTACTATGAGTGTGTGTGTAAGCTCAGTTAGGTTTCATTTTTGGTTACCCAACCAAGTTCTTCTCCTGAGTGATACTTCCCATCGCACCTAGAGGATTGAACATGAACCTGCATCCAACTAACACATTCCCATGGTAGTTATTTTTTCATAAAAATATGCATTTACATAATATTTTTCCATAGTTAGAATATCCAATTCAATCATCCAATTCACATATATGCATTTAATCACATAACATTAAATGAAATAAACATTCCTTCATAATTCCTTGATAACAAAGTACACACACATATATTTCAATTATAATTCCAATTACATTCATACATGCAATAGTTTACCCTAGCATACTAATAGTAAATAGGTAAATACACAATGGGGTGTGACATAATCCCCCCCTTGTGAATCATCATCCCCAATGATTTTATGTAGCAACATAAACTTATTCAAACAAATAACATTGTTTTCAAGAACTTTCAAAAGCATGTAAAACATGTTGAAACTTTTGTTATATTTCAACATAGTCTTCCCAAGTGGCAGAGTTTTCCGCATACTGGTCCCACTAGACTTTACACTACATAACTTCTATGTTATTCAAGCAAAGCTTATGCATTATAAGCACCTTGATGGGCTCGATTGTTATCACTCCGGGATCTTGTACCTATAAATCATTCCAATCACTCACATGATTATCTCATGCTATATACTTCTTTAGGTAAGAAATGTGAAAGACATTATGCATCTGGGCAAGATTTGGTGGCAAGTCAATTCGATAAGCTATCATATTCACTTCCTCAATAATCTCAAAAGGTCCTACATAGCGCAGGGCTAATTTGGATGACTTTCCAAATTTGATGGAAATTTTATGAGGTTTAACCCTTAACAACACCTTGTCACCTACTACAAAATTTTGGAGTACTCCATATGCATCTGCATAGCTTTTATGTCTATCATTAGCTTCAACTAACCTTTACTTAACAATCCTCACTTGTTCTTCCATTTCAGCCAGAATCTCTAGCCCAAGACTCACCCTATCCTCAAGTTTATCCTAGCTTATAGGGGTTTGACACTTTCGACCGTATAATGCTTTGAAAGGAGCCATATTAATTAGGGAATGGTAGGAGTTGTTATACAAAAATTCCAATAAAGGCAAGTAATCTTCCCACTTATATTGTTGATCCATGCAATACATTTGAATTAGGTCCTTGAGTATTTAATTCACCCTATCTGTTTGTCCATCTATTTCTGGATGATATGCTAAACTTATATTTAGTTGAGTCCCAAGTGCATAAAATAAGGTTTTCCAAAACCTTGAGGTGACTTGTGCATCCCTATCTAAGATAATCTTCTCAGGAATTTCATGCAATCTAAACACTTCTTGAATGAATTCTTGTGCTATGACAAGAGGTCCATTAGTAAGATTCCTAGGTATGAAATGTGCTACATTAGTAAGCTTATCCACAACCACAAGAATGGAATTGTGATTATTCCTAGACATAGGTAATCCTTGCATAAAGTCTATACATATGACTTGTCACTTTCTCTCTGGAATATCATGTGGGTATAACAAGCCTGCAAGATGATGATTCTCAACTTTTACCCTTTGACATTCAAGGCATCTAGCCACAAATCTAGTAGCATCTCCTTTCATCTCTTTCCATAAATATAATTTCTTTATATCAACCAACATTTTTGTTACACCAGGGTGTCCAAAGTATGGTGCTACATGAACTTCTTTCCATAAAAAAATTCTAAACTCTTCTGAGTCAGGTACATACATTCTGCGCTTATATCTAAGTAATCCATTGGGTTCAAAATGAAACCGTTCATACCTAGAATCTTGTGGATTTCTTGTGAGTTCTTTCTTAACTTGCATATAGTACTCTTCTTTTCATTTCTATGATACTTGACCTTTAAAGTCAGTTCGAATTGTCACTATTGAGGAAATATGACATCTTTGACTTAAGGCATCAACAACCCAATTTTATTTTCCCTTATTGTAGCCAACATTGAAATCAAAATTCGATATCAACTCTAACCATATTCTCTACCTTGCATTCATATTAGGTTTAGTAAATAGACATTTCAGCCCATGATGGTTAGTTTTCATCTCAAAGTGTTTTCCTAACAAGTAATTCCTCCACATTTGCAATGCATGAACCATTGCTTCTAACTCTAAATCGTGTGATGCATAATTTTTCTCATAGTGGTGCAGGAGCACCCATAGGTTGCCATAGGTTGTTTAGAAGGTTTGTCTAGGACAACTAAGCAATCTAATTTAGTTTATTTTTGTGTGAGCCTTAGTGGCATTTTGTTGGGATTTGATCAGATGAAGGTCATGTTGACCATATAATAGGTGTCATAAGGTTTTAGCTCTCAAATGAGATTTTGGACTTTTAAGACTTTTGCAAATGTTTGGAAATGTTGCTCAAATGGAGCTTCAAGCGACCATGAAGAGAAAGAGGGAGAGGATAACTGATTTAGTGACCCTATTTATGGGATGCCTCGTCATTGGAGTCAGGTTGGAAGAATTTGAGATTGTTTAAGTTTTTGAATTCAAGAGAAAACAGTGGTGATTGTGTGTGAATTTCTGGTTTTTGCATTGAAGTGATGTTTTAATGGATTGAATGTGGCACTATAAATTGTGTAGGATGTAGATTAGTTGTTCTTCAAGCATTGTGTGGCATTAGATAGTTAGTTTGTTCATTCTCAAGCATTGTTTGTAATTAGTTTGGTTCCCATACTGTTGCTGGTCTGACCCAGGCAGTTTTTGAAGAATGGAGTGTTAGATCACTTTCCCACCATACCAGTTGTATAGCCCCTTGGGATCAGTGACTAGACTCCATGGATGTAAATATGGTAGAGGTTAGGTCCTTTGAAATTATAGGAGTTACTGTGGAATTCTTGTCCTAGGCGAGCCAGGGAAGAGTCTGGCTAGGGAAGACCTAAGTGCAAAGCACTTGATTTGCAAGGGTGTCAATTTCCTGAAAAATTACCTTTTGGAGAGGTCAGGTATGAGTCTTGCCAAGACATAGTAAGGAGTAAGAAACTCCATCAAACCATCTGGTGAGAGAAGGACTTAACAAATTGCAGAAAAGCCAGGAAAGGGCTTAAAAAGACCTAGTTATGCTCATTTTCAGGTTGGGGCTTTGTACGGGCAGTTGAGACCCAAGACCCCAAAAATCCTTGAGAGGTGGGCATATGAACCAAAAATCCCAAGGAAATATTGGGGTGTTCTTTGGAAAAACTTGGAGAACAAACCTGATTTCTCAGAGAAGGAGACCTAATAGGCTAATAGGGCTAGTAGCCTTTTAGGCCTAATAGTGGGGTTTTGTGAAAGTGAATTGCAAATGGAGTTAGGTGGACCCTCAATACCCTTAGTATGATGGGTTGAAGACTTTAGAATCACCTCCACACCCCTGTAAAACTAAATTCAAGAATTTGGAGGATTAGTAGCCTTTAGGGTGGATTAAGGGCTAAGGCTAGTGTTTCAAGATTGCACCAAGTTTTGAGTTGTTAGGAAGAACTATGTTGATAGATGGGTTGGAAAGGAGAACCAGGGGATCCTAAGAAGGAAAAGGTCCTATAGGTTGCAAGTGGTGGAGTGAGTCACCCTAGAGGTCTTCCCAGCAAGACCTAGAGCATGAATCAGTGATTAATTCATCCAACCTCCCTATCGCATAAGGTTTCAAATTCCTTGATTCATAAGAAATTACTTTCCCTTCCTACATTAAAACACCACCTAAGCCCTCTCTTGATGCATATGTGATAATAGTGAAGTCTCCATCAGGATCCGGTACTTTCAAAATTGGGGTAGTAATTAATTTCTCTTTGAGTTGATCAAATGCTACTTGGCACTTTTCTGTCCACTCAAACTTTGTCTCTTTCTTCTAAAAAAAGGTAATTGAAAAGGTTATCCTGGAGAATTTTTCAACGAACTTTCTATAGTATCCCACCAAACCCATAAAATTTTTTACTTAAGAGACATTTTTGGGAGCTGGTGATTCAAGCACTGCCTTGATCTTAGTTGGATCAACTAAGATACCATCTACCAAGATCACATGTCCAAGATAATGTACTCTCTTCTGAAAGAAGGTACAATTAGATATTTTCCCATAAAACTTATGTTCTCTTAGTCATTGTAAAACTATCTCTAAATTCCTATAATGATCCTCCTCATCCCTTTAATATATCAAATTATCATCTAGGAAAACCAAGACAAACTTATCTAGGCATTCCCTAAATACGTTGTTCATAAGGTTCATAAATGTTGCTTGCCCCTTAGTTAGAACAAAGGGTAGAATTATAAATTGATAATATCCATATCTGGTTCTGAATGTAGTCTTAAAGATGTCCTCATCTTTAATTCTCAACTTGTGGTATCCAAACCATAGATCAATCTTAGAAAATACAACAGATCCCCTCAGATGAATTTGATCAAATAGATCATCAATGCGTGGTAATGGATACTTGTTCTTTACTATAGATTTATTAAGCATAGATAGTCTATGCACAACCACAAAGTACCATCCTTCTTTTTCAAAAAGATTACAGGTGCTCCCCAAGGTGATACACTTTGTCTTATCAATCCCTTAGACAACAATTCATCCAGTTGTGCCTTAATCTCCATTAACTTAGTTATTGACATTTTGTAAGGAACTTTGGAAACAATTTTAGACCCTGGTACTATATCAATTGAAAAGTCAAATATCCTTTTTGGTGGTAGTCCAAGTAATTCCTCTAGAAACACATCCAAAAAATTCACAGTATAGGATATCTTTCCATATATGTCACTCTAGTTTCCTCCATGTCATATTCTTCTATCTCTTGGAAGCTTTGTGGTCCATAGTTATCAAGATCCTCTTGAGAATTAGATCCCTTATAATCTTCAAGCTTTTCCATCTTTACTGCAAAGAGCTTGCATCCTTTCTTCTTAGCCCTAAGAAACTGCATTATGAATATTGGACGCAACTTGACCTCCCTAGGTATCCCTTGTAGCATCACTTGGTTACCAAGATCATCTAAGAATTCTATTTTTTTAGCATGGAAATCTACCTTGGCTCTATGTCTCCAAAGCCAGTTCATACCTAGAATAACATCATAGGATCCTAAGGGTACTACATATAGGTTCACCTCTAAACAAGGTAGGTCAATCCTAGCTTCAAAAAAACACTATTCCACTATTTCTCTTGTCGAGTTTGGATATTCTACAACCCAAGACTTTACCATGTAACCAACTTTCCTAGATATTAGCTTTGCTACTCTAGGTGAAATATAATTTTTAGTTTCTCCAATATCTACAAGTATGGAAATGGGTAAACCAAATAAAATACCTGGAGTCTCTATTGGAGTAACTTGATAATCCACTTGAACATCATCCCAAGGCAGCATGAATCTTTTGTTGGAACACCGCTTGTTGGGTAGGGAGTGGGTTATCATAAGATCATGACCCACAAGACTTATTGGGATAGTGAATCGCATAGAGGTCTTCCCCACATGTGAAGCATCTAGTAGCTGATCCCTTCTTCCTTGAGAGTTCTCCAGATTTATTAGAATTTACACCAACATTATTAGTATTCCCACCATTGGAAATATTCCTCTTGTGTTCCCTCCTTGATTCTTTCCCATTATTTTGGTGTCATTTTTCCCCTTGTTTCTGTAAATCTTGCACAACTTAAAAATTATTTGGAGTCGATTTGACTTGAGCTCCCACAATCTTCTTACGATTTATATTTTCCTGGAAGATGGAGATATCTTTGAGCTTCTCCTCCTTCTTAAGAACTTTATCATACACTAAATCCATAGTGGCTAGACCATGAAAATCTACCTCTCCTCCAATTTGGCTATTAATCCCCATGATGAATTTCCTTATGCGGAAAAGATCATCCTTCTGATACATTGAAACATAATGTAGTAGATGATTAAACCTTTCCCAATACTCATTAAGCAGCATCTCACCTTGTCTCAAATTATAAAAATCTATGATTTTATGGTCAAAATAGAGTTGGGGTAACCATCTTTTCTAGAAAATTAAAACAAATTCATTCCATGTAGGTTTCAGTGAGGTAAGATCGAGTTCCATTTTCTTATTCATCTGCCATTTAGAGGCTTCTCATGCTAACTAGTAAGCTCCCCATGCTTCTTTTGTGACCTCTGAATAATTCTAAATCTTGAAATATTTCTCCATCTGGACCAACCATGCCTTAGCTTCATCTTTGTTGGTGCTACCTTCAAACTCGGGTGGGGTTATTTTCTTCATATCCCTTGAAATTTTAGATGCCATAGGCTTCCTATTAGTTTCCTCGAACAAAGAAGATTATTTCTCTTTCTCATGATAATGGGTTTGATCATGTTCATGAGGAATTTTCTCCATCCTTTTTAATTTGAACTTCCTACTCTACTCTATCTTTTACCCTTATTTCTTGCTCTAGGTTTCCCAACCTTTCTAGGATTTGATCCAATCTAGCTTCAATACCCACCAGACCTTGTCTGACATCTTAGCTTCCAAGATTGGTCCTTGTTCTCACCATCTTTGTAAGAAAGGATTATACCTAAAGGTTCATCCATATTAGATTCATGTTCTTACTATCTTTTGGAAAACATTTAAATGAGAATTCATTCACACATAAGTAATTCCACATAAGATCTAAGCACAAATTTTTGATAAACACATGATTTTATTATTTGCAAGGATCTCAATATCCTTTAGATTACATAGAGTGACTATTCAAATAGTCAAGTGGAGTGTATCCCTCAGATTAACTCTATGACACATAACTCAATGGGGTATACCCCTTAGATTTTTTATCATCTCTCACTTGTTCATATCTATCCCAAAATGGGTAGTAACCTTCATATTTGTCATCCAATACATAGTTGCAAGGGACATAACCCTATGATTCATTACTTGAGAAAATTACAATCACTTCTGACATAGGAAGGACTCTATGGTCTCTAAATATGAATTTTGGGTTGACACTTTCTTCTGAGGGAATATCCTTGGAAAGAGATAAGGAATCAAACTTCGCTGGTGAGACTAGATGTAGATAGTTGTAATTAGCCTCCTCCTTCATATTTCTCTTTACATCACTAATCCGAGAAAGAGTGTGACTAAAAGTTTCAGTTTCGCTTAACCATATGACATTATCATAGTTGGTACCCTCAATCATATGAATAATGGCCTCTCTTTCATTTTTGGCTTTCATGTAGCACTCATTCCTGATTACTAAATTTCTTGTAGTTAACCTAAATGCATCATCCTAGCACAAGAATTTACAAACATTAGATAATGTTGGACAAAATGTATGATGAGCTCATATGATATAGAGCTAAACCTGGTAGCTCTTATACCACATGTAACATGCCAATCATTCACTCAGGTAAAATTTCCTACATTTACACTATCAAGTAAATAAACTATGTAACTTAACCATTTACGTAATTTTTTTCTTTTCATAATAGAGAACAAATGAGCATGGATGTCAAAACAATAATCAACATTGATCTTCATTTCTAGAATAATATTTCACATATTATAATATGTCAAAGAAAGTGTTGGTGTAATTAAATGTTTTGTACCTTGTCCTAGGTCATAATTACACCTTAGTTAAGTTTACTTAGGGACCACATAGGAGTTGTTGGATAATTTCCACCTTTGCTGGACTTATCATGTTATCACTCTATCACCTCCACCTTTCATGGAAATATCATGTGATTAGGATTCCACCTTTTGTGGCAGATCCACTATTTGTGGTGGTTATCACATTATCACCTTTCCACTTTAGGTGGAGTGTTAAATTTTCATTGTTGTCTCATGTCATAAGATTATGACACTTGTCATAATCTTATGCACTCCTATGTTCTCACCTTGGCTATATAACCAAGGGGTCTCTCATTTTAAATTAAAGCAATTCCATTATTATTGACATTGAATACAGTTTATTCTTGCCATATTATTTTCTCTCTTCTTTGTGCTTTCCATTTGGTCCATAGATCTTGGCATCCATAGCCAATTCTAACATGGTATCAGAGCATGTTTGATTCTAACATGGTATCAGAGTGGGTTGGGTACCATTGGAGAGTCTATTTCTGAAGAGAGGTGCCAGATTTGGGGAGGTTCCATTTTTTTCTCTTTATTGCAGGTTTATATTAGAGCTTTCTGGTGCAAATCTAAGCTCACCATTGCATCCAGAAGGTTCGAGAAAGTCGATTTTTCCTTTTGTTTTGTCTAAATCGGACATATGAGGCCAAATCTATGAGGGTTTGAAGATGCATTGTGGTTGCCAGATCGAGAAAGTAGCTGCATTTTTGGAGCATTTTGGGTCAAATCCGACCCTGCCATCGCATCTAGAAGGGCCAAAAACCCTAATATTGACTATCTATTCATCTTTTTTGGAGCAAATCATCCGGTGAGGCAAAAAAAAAATTGCCCGAAGAGCCGTACAGCCTCTAGGTCGCCATTATTGCGACGGTATGATTTCAAAAAATAAAAATATTTTATTTGTTTTTGGATAATTTTTGAAACGTTTTTATGAAAAAAAAAATCATTTTCAAAAACTTTGTAATTGAATTTTTGATTTGTAAAAATCAAATTTAAAAATTAAAAACAATTTAAGGTCTGCAGTCGCAGACTGTACTAGCGTACCACGTACTGCAGGGTACCAGGCCGCTCACAGGCCACCATGTGGCAAGTCGGCAGCGAGCCACATAAGCCCCCACAGGCCCCCTCTTGCCTCCACCGATGGGCTTTAAAACAACCAGCCGACGAAAATCTAGTTACGAAGATTCCCTCTAGATTTCGGCAGGGAAGAGCATATTCTAGCGGATTCCGGCAACCTTCTAACGGTCATTTAAGCATCAATCTTAAGCCTATGCCATGTGAATATTCCAAGCCAGGGGTATATTCTTTTTTTGATGGCCAGGAGGATGTCAAATTTAAGCCACTAATTTAGTGACATCAACATGCGTCAGCGCTGACATTAGCACTCATTTGAAATTTTCTCCCCCCTCACAGATGGGCTTTTGATTTTTACTGTCCGACTTTGAAGGCCCGTATCTTGCTCAATTTGGCTCCTTTTTTTGAGAAATGTGTTTTGATTTGGGCAATTTTTCGTGATCTACACAGTGGTGCAATAAATTTTTGGTTTTGGCTTCTGGTTTTTCCATAAATTTCAGATTCTCACAGGTGTTGCTGTTTCGTCCTCATTTTGGGCACTTTGGGAGCTCATAACTTGCTCCTACGGTAACTTTTTTGGGTGCCATTTTTTTTGAAAGTGCATGATTTTTTGTGTGCTTTCCAGTGGTGTGATCAGATTTATCTCATCTACTATAATTTTTTCACTATGAGTTTGTGGCCTATTTTGGCATCTGCATGTACCAAAATCAAATTCCACTTTGCTATTTTTGGCAATGGCAATTGTAAATGCACTAATTATAAAGTGCCAAATCAAATATTGCATGGGGGTTTCTTGATTGAGTGATTTGGGGGGGTAATATTTTGCCTTTGTTGGCTTTTGTCTCTTGATTCGTCTATTGTGTGACTAAAGTTGAGGAGTTTAATATGGGCATCAAAAAGCATCCTGTTGTCATAAGGTTAAATCTATGGAACTTTAAGTCTTGGTGAGATGGAATCCTAACACATTGTAGGTGGCTCAATCTTTTGCCATATCTCTATGGACTAGTTCCTAAACCTTTATCAAAATGGAAGAGAGTTGTGTGGGACATAAAAACAAAACATATTGTGGGATTAATTGGTTGTAATATTGATATTAATATACTAATAGCCATTGATGATATTGAGATCCCTCATGATCTTATGAACAAAATTTGGGAGATGTATGGAGACTCGAATGAACCTCCATTTCCAGAGGATCCTGTTGCAGATTGTCTTGTTCCACTTGCAGAGTTTCGACCTATTGATGATAAAACAGCTGAAACACTTGCTGATTGGGAAAGGTATGGTAGTTTTGATGACACAGAACCTTCTCCTTCTCCTCCTATAGAGACATCTATTGAGACTTTAGTTTCTATGGCTCCTAATCCAGATTTAGAGGGTTCATCTTCTTCATCTATGAGTCAACATCTTGAGGCTGAGGATTCTTATGATCTAGCATTGGCAGATTCATTTACTATTGTAGTTGATGGTACTTGTGATTCCACATTTTGGGTTGCTTGTGATTTAGTGTAATAGGATATACATTGTCTTCCAGATATGGCTACATTGGATGGCTTCTTCACAGGTATTTCAGACTTGTTTGTGGAGTCTCATCTTGCAGATTTGGGGGACATCATTGATGACATTCATCTTATCTTTGATGAAGATGCTCCTTCTTCAGTTGTTGTGAGGGAACACTCTAACCCTCTTGTTCATTCTCTACATGATCATTCTTTGCAGTTTGGCGTGAGTGTGGATACTTTTGGACAACATTTGGAGGAGGCCTCTTTATCTTTAGAGGGGATATCATTCTCTTTGGATCATGTTCTACATTCATCTCTACTAGATGTTGGATTGTACTCTTCAGCAGTGTGGCCTAGAATTCCTATTTGGAGTGTGTCATCTTTCGGCATCAACATGGAGACACTTGAGCATGCTTCAAAGACATCATACATCCTGCATACATTCTTGGTTTTGTTTCTTCCTAAGGGGAGGAACATTGTTCGGCGAAATTGGATCATCTTCAACATTCAATGTCGAGCTTCTACCATCATTGCAGGAGACTCAACATTGAGGGGGGGCTTCCTTGTCTCTCTTCTACTTCTCTCTTATGGGGGGGTCTTTTTCCTCACATGGGATTTTTACCTTCTCATGCATCATTGAGAGCATTTCTATCTTGTATTTTATCTCTCTTTTGGGGAGGAGTTTTGTCCCACTAGGTTTTCTCCTTTTCTCCATTTGTGAGAGATTGCATTGCATTTGTACATGGGTACCTAACATGGCCTAGTTGTTTGGACCCATCTTGCATTGTTTACATTTGTGTACATTCTCCTTAAGTTGCACTTAAGGGGGGGTGTTGGTGTAATTAAATGTTTTGTACCTTGTCCTAGGTCATAATTACACCTTAGTTAAGTTTACTTAGGGACCACATAGGAGTTGATGGAGAATTTCCACCTTTGCTGGACTTATCATGTTATCACTCTATCACCTCCACCCTTCATGGAAATATCATGTGATTAGGTTTCCACCTTTTGTGGTAGATCCACTATTTGTGGTGGTTATCACATTATCACCTTTCCACTTTAGGTGGAGTGATAACTTTTCATTGTTGTCTCATTTCATAAGATTACAACACTTGTCATAATCTTATGCACTCCTATGTTCTCACCTTGGCTATATAACCAAGGGGTCTCTCATTGTAAATTAAATCAATTCCATTATTATTGACATTGAATACAGTTTATTATTGTCATATTATTTTCTCTCTTCTTTGTGCTTTCCATTTGGTCCATAGATCTTGGCATCCATAGCCAATTCTAACAGAAAGTGCACATAGTACATACATAGCTCAGTCGAGCTTCAAAACAATAGATATAGATGGTCTAGGAATCTCCTTTCAAATCTTGGTCTTCAGTCACCTACTGAGGAGTAGAAGCATCACTCAAGCACTTTTCTACCAACCACAAACTCATATGTGGTCCCTTGCATATCTATCATACGATAGATGGCCCTACCCTTCGATAAAGAGATTGGTGGAGTAACCTCATAACGACAACCATTATGAGCTTAGTGTTGTGTCCTACATGACTAGAACTTGTAAACCCTACAATGTTGAACTAGCATCCATAAAAGGATCATGGTGAATTGATAGTGGAGCCAAAGGAAAACACACTACTTTGGCCAAAGTGTTCTCATTCAGTACTTTGAGTGACAAACATCCTACTCACATACACTACTCAAGATCGATTTGACTTTAGGCCATTATAATCTATGCATATATATTTTCTTCTATGGGTAATCTTTAACCCTAGAAACAACCTATTCCTTTTTTACAAAACTTAATGGTATTTCTACCCACAAAACATAAATACAAGTTACCCTCCCTTCAATGGATAATCAAATCCCAGGTGTAACAAGCTATCTAATATAAACAAATAATTTTGCAAGAAATAACCCTTAATCTATCCTTGTTTCATCATTCCTAGTATACTTATACTAATGATTAACACAACATCCTATTATGGAGTATATACAAACACTTTCATAGAAAAGTATAAAATAACTTCTTTTCCTTTCCATAATCAAATGCTATGATTTACTAAAGCAAGCATTTCTCAAGAAATTCCAATCAAAGCAATCAAGAATCATTCTTTCATAATAAAATACAAATAAAAAATGATTAGATCCTCATGCCTATAATACGCTTGATCCAATTGGCTAACTTGATTCTCAGCCTTTTAATGATAGCCTACTAGCTTCTCTTCAACTACTCAATGTAATTCTTCACTATATCCTCTTTCTCTAAGAACACCAGATAACTCTATGATTTCACAATGTTTCTCTAAGCTCTCTCAAAATATAAGTCTCAAAATATTTGTAGCAGAATAAAACTATAGAATTGTGTGTCCCAAATGAGAGTTTTGGCTCAACTATTTATACAAAATATTAAAACATTTAAGCATAAAGAAAAGGTATGCTATTCGACGACACTAAAGCATGTAGGTCAAATCATCTCTCACAACAAAAAGTTGGCAAGATTCTAATTACAGACTCAGCTTGGTATTCAATAGATCGACCTCCTTTTTTTGACAACTTAAGACCATTTCAAATATGCACATGCTTAGAAGACAATAATCAAACTGCAAACATGATAGAATTTTGCAGAAACAAAGAATTCAAAAAATGGTGTCAAGTTTTAGTTACTCACCTATTCCTTTAGTGCGGTTTATCCTAAGAAATAATCCACATTTTATAGGCAACACATTACTATGTCGACTTAGTCATAGTCTATTCATTCAATAGAGAAAAGATGAATCAAATCCACTAAAATAGCATTCAAATTGTGCTTTGACAAAGCACATGTATTGTTGTGTTTATTTCCTTTTATCATGCATTTAAATCACTTTGCACAGTAAGCTTAATATTTAATTTCATTGCCTTTTATCTTTGGGTTAAATTTGTTCCAATATAAAGTCATGTGCTACTTACAAAATAGAGAGCATTTTTTATGATATCGACCATGGCCTCTAAACTCCAAATCGGCCTTTATCCAATACCATATATATGTATTAATCAGCCACTAATACTTTTCATATAACTTATATACAAAATGGCCTTTACTAAATACCATATATATATAAATATATTATATATATATATATATATATATATATATACATGTACATATATATGTCAACGAATAGCCTCAATGCTATGTATTATATATATGTATATGTATATGTATACATATGTATACATATATTGATATATTCGTATGGACATTTTCATTTTTCACACATACGTTTATATTGTCACATGTATACATATGTATATATGTATACATCTTATATATATACATTCAATTACACATTCAAGAACATATAAAATTTCTATCTTATTGATAGGAAATATATGTGTGATGTATATATACATATATACATACATGTCACATTTTATGTTTAATAACACCATACTCATAAGAAACCCATTCATAAGCATGCATAGGTGCATCTACCTATGTACTCTCATGTACATGTTCTTCCATGTGTATGGTTTATCGCTGACATGCATATGCATACATATATATACATTTTACATATGTTCACCTCATCAATCAAGCATAGTAATATAAGGAAGAACTCATAATCTCCAAACACATAAACATCATCCAAGAATGCACTCAACAATAATCAAGCCCCTTACTAATGCAAACACGTCATACTAAGGATAACTTACCAATTCCCAACACTATGAATAGACTCAATTATTCTACTATGAGTGTGTGTGTAAGCTCAGTTAGGTTTTTTTACTGGTTACCCAACCAAGTTCTTCTCCTCAGTGATACTTCCCCTCACACCTAGAGGATTGAACATCAACCTGCATCTAACTAACACATTCCCATGGTAGTTAGCTATTCATCAAAATATGCATTTACATAATATTATTCCATAGTTAGAATATCCAATTCAATAACCAACCAATTCACATATATTCATTTCATCACATAACATTAAATTAAATAAACATTCATTGATAACAAAGTGTACACACATATATTTCAATAAGAATTCCAATTACATTCATACATGCAATAGTTTACCCTAGCATAGTAATATTAAATAGGTAATTACGCAATGGGTTGTGACATTCATAATATCTAATGCCATGAGAATGAAATTAATTGATCATGTCATTTTCTTGATTAATCCTCAAATGATAATTTCCTTACCTATAAATCTTTTTTTCTTTTTCATGAAGGTATTCTCATGATGAGGATTTTACTGATTACTAAGAGGAGAAAGGTTGGAATTGCATTCATGGAGATGTCTTTGGATATTTCTAACACAAGTCTTTGTTTTGTGTTGGTCTTGGATCTGGGACTCAACTCTTTTCTCTATAAGTATAAATATGATGTACATAATATATTCTAATGATTGGGGAATTATTTCTTTGGATTTAGTTTTGAGTTCTTTTTTATAGGTTGGGAGTTTTCCCAAAAGATTAATTTCTCAATTTTCTAGGAATTTGTCTGATTCAACCTTCTTAATATTCCATGTCAATGCCATCTTAATCCTCATGCTTGCAATGGTAGGTTTTTTTTATTTGTACAATAGGGGATCTCTATACACAACCCTACCATGCAATTGTAACTCTACCATTTAGCACAATCATGGTCATTATCCTTATATAGACACTTGCTTCAAGCTTCTTGCCACACCACAAAGTACCCTTGAGAAATTCATCCTCTCCCATTTTACAGAGGGACCATCTCTCAAAAGGTTGTGGCATGATTTTTTTCATTTAGTGAAATCTACATTGAGCTATACTATATATTTGAAAGTGTATGGGGTCACAAAATCTACACAATATACAACATCCTCTTCATTACTTTCATCATCCTTATCATTGTGATAGCCTTCATTACCATTGCATTGACCTACTTCCAACTAACAATTGAGGATCATGAGTGGCGGTGGATGCATGTTGGGTGTTTTTCTCATAAGATTTCTTGTCTCATATGTATGACAAAGATGCTAATGAAAAATTAGTTCATTTTTCTTTCCCTTCACCAAGTTATACTCTTTTAGTTGGATCTTTTAATGTTTCTATTTTGATTTTCTTTTTGTAAGTCGCTATTGCCTAAATGAAATAATGATAGGTGGTTGTGTTTGTGATGACTTTGTTTGTTGGTTATTTCTTTGTATAGATTGGGTGGATATTACAAAAAAAAATTATCGAGCTGCAATTTTTAGGTTCTATAAATTAAAATTATATATACTACATATCCAAAAATATTGAAGAGTTGCAATTGTTACATTTTCATTGAATTAAAAATAGGGGTACAATTAAAGGATTGTTTAGATTAGGTGGGTGATACACATTCATTTCTTTTGCAGAAAGTGTGTCATGAAATATACAAGTCCTACATATCCTAAAATATTGAAGAGTTGTAATAGTTTCATTTAATTGGTATATTGTATTATAATTCAATATTTTTACTCCTTTATCATGACATTAGGAGATACTTTTGAGGAAAATTAGTGTATGTCAATTGTACCAATGGTAAATTGATGCTCTAACTTAATCTCTATCTTAAATTATGAAAAATTTCATTTCACGATTGTTACTTAATATCTATCTTAATTTATGAAAAGTTTCAAAGCACGATTGTTCAAATGAATAAAATATCAAGTTAGCATTCTAAATAACCACCACATGACTTGCGTTTAAGGGGTGCTAAGTTCCTTCTTGTCTCTATTTGAATGAAATTATCTACAAAGATTGTTTTGTTTCATTTACCATATGTTCCCCATAAAGATATTTTCTTGGCTATACCTCCTTATGTTCATATTTGATTCCCTTTTATTATAAATGGATTCATGGATTGTTGTTGCATACAATCGGGTTTTAATAGGACTTTTTTTTTAAGATCATAAAAATTTACTACCTAGCTACCCTTCTTATATATTTTTTTACCTTTATGCAAAGTATTCCACCAAATATGAACTAAAAATTAGCCATGTACTACTCAACAAAACATATTTGTGAAAATTTATAGCATCTATTAACTAGAATATTATGTAAATTGTTCACAATTGACCTTAGGTTCCTAAACAAATAACTATAAATCTTGATAGTACAACCATATATTCTTGTATCTAATTTGCTAATTGTTCCACTATCTTAAGTTCCATCTACATCTGTCAAGTTGACTTTCTTGTCTACCAATGGAAAATATAAGTTCCTACATATAAGTAGATATTTTTAGTGGTATTTTTCCAATAATAATTAGAAAAATAATAAAATTCACTTTAAAGATAATGCATGTGGAGATTCCTAACTCAAGTATAATGGTCTCAGCCTCAAAAATATTCGTCATAAGTATAATGCATGAGAAAGCAATGATTTGAGAAGTATTCTTCAAGGTGGTTTGCGGAAAGAGTCAAAATATTTATAAGAGAATATTACAACATGATGAGAAATATCAAGAGAAAAATATTGGTTTGTCAAAATTTTGCAAACATAGCCTTGTAAATCTGAACTAAGAACTATGGCATCAAATTAGCCCATAAAAATAAAAACCTCTACTTTAAGAACTTCAAACCATCTAATCAAGGGTTTGTACATTTTAGTATACTACTCATATTAAAATCACTTGCATGAATACACAATGAACTCCATATTCATGAAGATTGTGCTAAATACAAATAAATTTGGGAATTTGAGAATTAGTACTTCTCGAATAAAAGACATGGGATATAGGGAAGTTCGTTATAAGGGACATTCAAGAGGTCGCTTCTATTTTGAAAAGTGGTGCATAGGATCAACTTGACCCTAATTGGATGAGAGAATCACTATGGTACTCTTATTTGTAGATTGGAAGCCTCCAATCCATTGTGCTTGTGTGATACTATTATACTAATTAATTTATTATATAATAATTATTTAATTATAAACTTTCTACTATAATAAGCAAGTAATATATTATTATAATAATAATATTTATTATATTATTAGTCTGTTGTTGCAAGCTTTTGGATTCAAATATGTATGTTTTGCATCCACAATTGAATCAAAAATCTTGAAACAACAATTTCATGTACTATGGAAAACTCATTCCAATTCTATTATTAGCCGACAAGCTACATATAGTGTGAAATTTGAGCCAAGTCTCACGCCTACAAGCCACTATTGAGTCATTGAAAAACAACTTTCAGCTATCATTGAATGGTAAACAACTTTTGTTTAATGGTAAAAGCCTCCAAAATATCAGGTAAAAGCCTCTAAAATCTTATTTATCACATAAAAACCAGATAAATATTGATTTGACAACTAGATGGGAACATATATTTCCATTTGTAGTGTTTTTTGTCAATTTGATGACAAGTTTCTTTTTTCATTTACATTGCTTTATATTTTATGCAAATATTTCATAATAAGATAATACTTAATTTCTTTAAGGAAAAATATCTAGATTTGTCTAAGTTTATTTCATTCCATTATTTATAATTTATTACTAATTGTTTGATCCAACCACATACAACTAGAATTTAGAGTTCATCCATGCACAAACACATACTCTCTAACATATTAACATACCTATAGTTTTCTATGGACGTAATCCTTGAACCTCCTTTAGATACAAGTGCTAATAATTATAAGAATTTAATTATATTACATCAAGATTAATTAAATTAAATTAAACTAGCAGTCACATGCACATGCATGCAATGATTAGTCGATAGGGGTCCATCGCAAATGGCTATTCAATGGGAAGTAAGAAAAAAACTTTTTTTTGTAATGCAATGTGAAATATAAATAATCAATAATATTTGCAATTGTTTGATTGAGTCGAGAAAGGAAAAGCATGTTAATAAGCCAATATGAAATAACATGAGGTTAGTTCATACTCTGAGGTGAACCTTATGATTTTGGACTTCACCTAGGATAAAATAGGTGGAAAAGATCATAATGAAGAGAGATGTTGGAAAATTAATTTATATATTATTATGGATAATTAGATGGATAGATCAAGCATATCGATACATATGTATTAAAGTTAAATCCAACCTATGTGTGCATTGAAAGATATCAATTTGAATCACCTAACTTGAACATATTATAAACCACTTAATTTCGGCGTAGATATTATTTTATATGTCTTCATTTAATTTGAGCATTGTAAAGCATTTTAAACCTCATGTTATAGTCCACTTGTTTTTTCTTATCTCACACGCAATGCATGCGAGATTAAGAACCATTTGCATAAAATGAAAAAAATGATCTTTGTGTTTCCACATCAAAATTTATTAGTTGAAAATTGATTATGAAAATGTAAAATAAAACCATAGGTCATGTTGAATGAATCTTATTATTTGCAATGTATCCATTAATTTTAATTTTAAGTAATTAATCATCAATAACTTTTTTTAATTAATATGTAATATTTAATAATTTTATTTACAATAATTATTTAAAATTGATTTTAATTAATAATATTAGGAGTCACAAGTAAATGATAGGTAATTGGGAATCCATAGTAAATGAATTCTCAATGAATACAATTTTTAAATAAATTTATTCTTAAAAAAATACAATTGAAAAATTAAATAAAATTGAAATTTTTAAATAATTAATTTTTTTAATATAATAATTTCTCTTCAAAATTTAAGGTATGATATAATTTTATCTCTATTTTAGTTTTATATTTATTATATCTAGATGCACATCTATATTTGACCTTTTTGTCTAGGTTAATCAATCAATTGATTGATTAATATTTAATTATCTTAAGATACATATGCATACAAATACATGGCAAACTTGAAGTTGTGGATTAAATAATATTTATGAAAAGTATGGAACATTAAAGGATTCTCCTTTTTTAAAGAGTTATTAGTCATGTCTTTAATTACTAATATTCAATAAAAAGTTTTTTTTTTTTAAAGTTAGTCCATAACTTTAGGTATGACATTTTTTGCAATGCTTATGTGGTACTAGATAATTTATTACTTTGATGTTATTTATTTTGATTATTTTTTATTTGAATATTAGTTATGATGGTCATCACTAATGACTTTTTCATAAAAGAAAGATCTTTAATATTCAATAGTTTTTAGAAGTAGTATTTAGTCCATAATTTTGGAAATAAAAGCATTATTATGCATGTGATTTATGGGTTAGTAGTAGTAAAATAAAATGGATACAAGTAGAAAGGATTCAAAATAAGTCAATTACAAGGAAATTGAAAATAAAAATATCATTTTTTTATGAATTGCTTTTACTAAAAACATGCTCCTTAATTGGTGTAGGAATTATGGTTTGATTCTTCAAATATTAAAAATTTGAACAAATGGAAGAAAATAGATGTCCTAACACCAAAGAAATTTTGAACAAAATAAAAAGGACTTTAGATAAAACAAAATAATAAATGGATAACCAAATAGAATAACAACTTGAATTGTTGTCCAAATAAAAATAAATATGTAAATGCATTTATTCAAGAAGAAAGTGAAAATAGTATATTGATAAATTTTATACCATTTGATTAGCACAAAAAGGATTATGTAGGGGAAAATATCACTTAGAGAGTAAAGATGTTTATAGTCCAATCAAAGACTCACTCACACCATCTTTGATCCAAAACAAATAAACAGACCTCACCAAAAGAAGAATGTGATGAAATGATACGCGTATTTTGCATTGTTAAAATAAATGAATTAAAAGGTATGCCTTGTTTTGAGGTGACGTGACCAAAGGCTCAAGTGCTTCCTCACCATTTTCTATGACATCAGAAACATGTTATTATAGACTATGTTTTTGGAAGCCAAGTGTATACAAGGATTTGTGTACACATGTATCTATGTAACAACAAATATATGGCATTAAAAGAAAAAGCACAAAACCCACACTCGTTATCCTCCCTACCATATTGGCATCGTGGAACCTCGTGGAATCTAGCCAAACCCTTGAGAAAGAAAAGTACGAAACACCCATGGGAAATTTCATGGAGTTCCATCATACATCACACCATAACAAAGTTGGGGAAAATCTGGTGTTTTCATATATGATCTCTCATATTGTAGTGTTTTCTTTGCTATGGTAACTTAAAAAAAATATAGGTATCCTAATTTTCGAATGCTTTTGCATGCTTAAGCCTAGTTCCTGCAAATAGAAGACAGGGGTGTGTTAGTGGACGAGAAAACAAAATAAAAAGGGAAGCATAAAAAGTGAGTAAGTATATGTGTAAAATCAATATAGACAACGTGAAACTAAAAATAATTAATAATATTTACAATTGGTTCACCGAATCTATTTATTGATAATGGAAAATTTATTTACTTACATGTACTGTTCATGGTGTTTAACAAGGGCGAGCAATATTGGATTGAGTTGTTGGACAATTAAAGAATTTGAAATAGACAATTTACAATACACTAATTTTCTTGAATGTCTATTGTATTTGTGCAACATTATTAAGGAAATAATATATAGATATACAATAAAAGAGGTTAGCATTATCTATTGTAAATAGAAAGAGATAAAATGGAACATTTTGAATACATGGCATCCTGGTAAAGAATTGTGTGTAAGTAATCTATTGGAGAAGTTGAAAAGAGAGCTGTAGAAACAATGACAAATGCAATGGATAGAACAGAGTATTTTTTTGGTGGACAAGTGCATGTGAGAATTTGTGTGTCCATGTATATAAGCAACAACAAATATATGATGATAGAAGGAAAAAGTACTAAAACCATGCTCATTCTCCTCCCTACCATATTGGCATCATGAAGCCTCACAGGCTCTAGCCAAACTCCCAAGAAAGAAAGGAAGGTACTTGGTCCATGGAAAATCTCATTGACTCTTATCATATATCACACAATAACAAAGTTGGGGAAAAATGGGTGTTCTCAAACAAGATCTCTAATATTGTAGTCTTTTTTTTTTGTTGTGACAACTTAACGAAATTAGGTATCCCGATAAAGAATTGGCATCATGGGATTTGAATATGGTTGGAGAAACATGGAAAGATGGAATATATAGAAGAGTGTATAATAACTAAAAATGTGCATCTAACTTCACAAACATATATATTGTTATAGATTTTGTTTTGCGTGTGCTTATATTTGCATTGCATGGCTAAGATGTATATGCAGAAATGGGTTTGTGAAACATGGGCACATATAACAACCAATAACTAGAAAGGCAAAAAATGTAGTCATGTATGAAATGAAAACCAGGCCAACCATGACATTGCAAATGTTTTAGTTGTATGGATCAATATACACCATTGTCATGTTCTTGTAGGGATAAAATTATGATGCAATCAACAAATTGTTTTTCCTATCACAAGCACATGAAAACGGTGTGTGGTTTCCCTCCACAATCACATAAAGAACAATCTACAATAGTGTAAAAGGAAAAATCTTAAATGACATTTTTTTTGTGGGAAAAAAATCATACATTTGACTTCAAAAAAGGTATTCTACTCCACCCATTGCATTTTTGCATGTGTGTACAGTTATGTTTTCAGCTTATCTAAAATATTATTTGCATACAGTTGTTTATCAAGATGGAAATTTTCCCTAAAGTTATAACATTTATATTATATAATTGTAAATGTATTTATATAAAAAAATACAATTGCAATCTAAGAAAGCATGTAGTAAAAATGGTCATCGAACTGACAAGCCAACTGTTACATAGTCTTCCAATTGTTACATAATGAACAACTTGCTTTGCGGAACTGGAAAAAACAATATCATAAAACATATTGATACAACACAAGAAATCTATGTAACAACTAGCTCGCCAATTTAAAATTCAAGCTACATTACTTGGCACTAAATATTATAGAGAAATTGTAAAAGAACTATTAGAAAACCACTTAAGAAGCATAGGTAAATGCTAATTGTTACGTAGATTGCTTGCCTTATATCAATATGTTTCATGATATTCTCTTTTTCTCATCTATTTGAAGCTCCTTGTAACAAGTTGTTCATTATCGTAGTTTGGCATTTGTATTCTTCATATCTTAACCCACGTAACTTTTGTTGAGATTTTTGTCAGCCTAGTCATGAATAGAATTTCTCAGCACCAGAAATTAATAATCGTCAACATTGAAAAAGAATAGAAATAGGATATAGAAATATCATTCTATAACATTGAAATCAGATGTTGTTAATAACAAAGCATTTAACAGTGTAGTATGTGGAACATGTTCATAGAAAAGCTATAAAATTATCTATAATCTTCCACTACAATTTGTTTGTCATAACTAAAAACATTGAAAAATACCAAAAACGGTGCATAGAACTATTTCAAACAATCAATTATCATATCTGCACATCTTTGGCATTATGTTGATCAAACCCAAAAAAATCAAAAACAACCCAATAGAATTCAACTATAGCATTCACCAGTATAGCATTTAGATGTGGTAATAACAAAGCATTTTATAATGTAGTATGTGCAACATATTCATACAAAAGTTGAAAAATTGTTTGGATTGTGCCAGTACAATGTGTCTGTTGAAAATCAATACATTAAAAAACACCCAAAATAGTGCACAAAACTATGGTAAGAGCTTTGAAGCACATGATCATAATTTAATGAAACCATTCAATAGTATCCTTCCTATTATGTTGGTAATTACTGTTGGATGTTGTGGTTGTGTTGTTGATATGTGGTTGTCATTGATGTCAACACTATTAGCATTTGATGTTTTGAAGGTTGTATATGTCGAGGATATTAATAAAATTATAATAAATATGTTGCAGGCTATCTGTGAAGCTGCGAAGTTCAGTGTGGTGGAAAATTTAGTATGTTTGTATTTAGAAGTTGTGCTTTAAAGGGTTTGTTGTTGAGCCTATCTAGTATATACTCCAAAATTTTTAGAGGTGTGCATCAAGATTTGTGCAAGTTGCATGTTTCTATGTTCCTACAGTTACTCTATAACTCTATTACTATAGTTTCTATTGGAGATTTTTTCGTTGTGTGTTTGGGTTTTCATGTTCTAGGCCGACATAATGGTTGTAGCATGTTGTGGATCCTCATGGATTAATATTTTAATGTTTGGTGTGTTCGAGGAAGTTGATTTAGGTCTTCATTATGTTGTGAATGAATTCAATTGGTGCGCATTGAGATTTGTTCATGAATTGGGCCGACATAGTTGTTAATATAATTCCATGAAGCGGATATATAAAAGAGATTGTTTTATTCATTTGATATATGAAAGCATGAAGTGTGTATACGACATGCGCAAATAAAGATCAAATCATTCGATTGTAGAGCAGAGTGTGAAGAAAATTGAGCGAAGTGTGAAGAAAGGTTTATGTGCTTAACAAGAACTGTGATCAAGCTTTTGCAAAAGCTAAATTATCAGTTCATATTCTTCATATGGTTTTAATCTGAATGTTTTTGTAAGGCAGTGAGCCTTCCCATTTGAGCAGTGAGCTCTAGGCAGTGTGCCTAAATGCATGTGCATTCCTTATTCATTCTCATTAAAATTCTAACAAAGTATAATCTTGTGGACTAACATCCACCGTGGTTTTTCCCCTAACAAGGTTTCCATGTATAAAATCTTGGTGTTCTTGTTTTTTTGATGTGTTGTTGATTCATGATTTCACTATTAGTTATCAGATCTGAGATTAAAGGTTAATAAGGTTGAATAAGTGTTAAATTTTATGACATTTAATTCACCCCCTCTTAGTTGTTTATTCTTGTTTTTCCAACAATTGCAATGAAACAGTGCATGTATTAGTTTATGTATGCAATGGTTAGATCCCTAGTATGGGTCTTTTTTTTCTATTAGAGATAATATTACTATTCAATGATTATGAAGGGAAGAAGTGAATTTAGAATAGGCATGCAAAAGCTAAAAATCCCAACATATATCAAGAATAAAGAATCATAGTGACAATGCAGACTAAAAACAATGTGGGCACCATATTAAGATCAAAAGCATGGGAGCTCAATGAATGTGTGAATATATATATGCAAACATAGGAATAAAGTATGTTCATATTTTCAAAACACAAGTCTTAGCATCCTATACTGAGCATAAAAAGGGCAAGACAAAGAGAAATGTTTAAAAGTGGAAAAGAGCAGTCAAAGAGTGGGCTCGCTGGTGCATCCTTTTTCTGAAATAGGGGCATATATCTTCAATATATCTTAAAGAAATTATAGAGAAGAGGGATTCGCTAATCATTATTTCTCTTCATTTAGAGAGCATCACGGGGTGAACTACCCTAAACTACCTCAAGGAATAGCACGAGAGTTCTAGAATTAGAAAGAGAAGGTCACAAATATTTTTTGGACAAACTAACAAGCTCTCAGCCAAAGGACATCAGCGTGGGATGTAGATGACAACATGGCACGCTGGAGTCCCAAAGGCACGTTGGTGTCTTGTACGGACCAGAAAGCAATAATGTCACATAAAATAGCTAAATTACTACTTCTACTCTAATTGCTAAGAACTTACAGAATACAATAAGGTAATAGAATGTGATAAAGTTGAAATAAAGTAATGTATGGATGATAGAGTTAAAGAGGATAAATAAAGTTCTTACAATCGTGCAAGTGATGAAACCTCCAGCACATGAATTTCTTCAATACATGTACATGTAATAGCTAGAGAAATTGTTGGGGATGTATAGGGGTTTGCCTCAGTCAAACCCTCATTTTGGTGTTCCCACCTCCATAGATAGCTAGATAGAAAAAGAGAGATGAACTAAAATGGATAAAGCATGTGGTGAAAGAAAAACCCACTCAGGAGTAGAACCCGCACCACCAAGTATGAGTGATAAAAGAAAACCTCGCTCGAGGAGGAGAACCCATATCACAAAAGAGGCGATAAAAGCAATCCCCGCTCAAGGAGGAAAACCCATATCATGAAGTAAAGATGCAATAGATAGGGGATATGGAATCCCAAGATGCTTGCAAGCATAAGATAAGGGAGATGGAGCTGCAAGAGCCAAGAGTACTACAAAGGGTGTGGAAAGGATGTGAGAGTGCTACTACAACAAGTTGTATGGAGTTGTGCAAGCAAGAGAGTGAGAAAGAAGAGGAGAGTTCAAGGTAGAACCCAAGGAGCCACAAATGAATTGAAAGAATGGATTAAAAAGAGAGAATAGGAGGGAATAAAATCTTCTCAAGCCGTTTCAGGGCATCCCAGCTATTACCAGCGATATTTTTTTTTTGACAAGTGGAAAACATGCACAAAAAATGGTTGTTTGAATGTTGAGATGTCACAAGACGCTAGCACACTGCATAGACACCCACATGTCATGCTAGTGTCTGTACACATCATGCTAAAAAATAACACAAATGGGAAAAGAATAAGGTTTGATGTAAAGTAGACACACAAGGTAGCTGCTAAAAAGGAGTGTTGGGGCATCCTGAGAAGGGGAAAAGGCTGATGCAGGGGCTAAAATGAGCCTACACAAGATGCTAAGGTAGTGGACACTAAATTGGATAGAAGAATGTATGTGAAATTACAAGGGGTTCAAATTTATGACTATACAACAACAATTTACACTCTACTTGGAAATCAAGTTTTTTTGCTTTCACAATGGTTGTTTTAAGCTGCTCCTCAGAAATTTGAATTGTTTGTTCTGATCAAGGCAATAAAGATGTAAGGTTTAAAAACAAGGCCTTTAATAATAGCAACAAAAAATTTTGTAGAGTTTGAGATATGTTGCACCATATACAGTTATTTTACTGGTATTTACAATAAACTAGTGGGAGCTTCATCAAAAGAAATACACCAAAGGCTGGTTGAATGGTCTTGCAGCTTTAATTGCAAAAGGTAGCAATAGTTGCATTCCTTGATTTCCATCTGGCAGAAATCACAAAACTAGACATCAACATAGTGGCGTGTGCATTTTATTTTGCATTCTTTCCCATCAACCAGCAAGGGGCAAGCAGGCTAACAAAAAGACTCAGTTTTTGCAATTTAAATGGTTGCTTTTAAAAATGGCTTCAACGATTTCTGGAAAGCCAAGGCAATTGTTCAAAATGAATGCAATAGTAACTCTATCATTTGAAGGATGAAGCCTACAAGGTCCAAAAGAAGATGAAACCATATGTTTTACTTTGATTGGACTCGTGGATCTAAGTTTTTATCTGGGGAATAGAAGGGTTAAAGTTAAGGACTATTACTGTTGATGTGTTGATACCTTTTCCATTAAAGTAGCCTGCATGACCACCCCACACAACAACTCTGACTATATCACCAAAAAGATACATCGGCTCGAAGACGTCACCTTTTTCTTTCCAACTTGGGCCCCACAAATTAACATCAATGAAACAAGAAAAGATATATCATATAGTTTAATAGTCCGTCAGATTGTTTCAGATCCATTTTTCCTACAAATAGTTCATATGTAGCCGACATGGACTACAATGCCAATAATATCAACCAAACTATTATCACCATAATTGGTTATCTCACTAACTAGCACAAAGGCTAAGGGGTTTTTTGGGACAGAGGTGTCATCTTCACACCATTTTAGTGTTGAATTTTGGTCCAAGACAATTTCTAGATTACTATTTAATCTATTGAATTTTTTATTTTCTTCCTTCACCGAACCTCTTGATATTAAATAAGTTGAACCTATCTCAACTCTACCATAATGCAGTTCAACAATATCACCAAAACAAGTAATGCGAATTTTTGTCCCCTCCATATCTATAATGTCAAAACTGAAAAGTTGGCCTTCACCTCTTTGTTTATGGAAATGGTAAATCTCTCTAATATGTGTTACATGCCCTTTGACCATCCAAACATTTTGATAAATGTTCAAAGCCTTAATAGGGCTAACATTTGGAGGACTTTTTTTGGTTGAGGGGACAACTGCACACCAAATTTAGGGGTTTGTTTAGAAGGAGAAGGTGAATTTGGTCCCAACATTTTCTCTTCTTGGTGCTTGAACGGATACCTAGGGGTCCCAATGATTTGACAATTTGACATAATGAAAACTAAGCTAAATATTATTAAGGCATTGAAAAACAATGAAAATAATATATTGGACACATTATATTAGGCACATACGAAGGAGAAAGAGAATTTTAAAAAATAAAAAAGAAACAATGCAGCCCACCTTGAATCCTGGACATTTCTACAAATGTAGTCTCCCAAAGATATGAGGGACCCTATTTTCAATGCACCTAAAAACAATTCATTGCATTTGGAAGGCAGTGTTCCTATTTGCATATGGTGTCCATCAGACAAGACAACCTTGTATCGTTCAACCTTTCCTTCATCACTACCAATTTTTTTAAAGGAGAAGAGTTGAAGGACTAGAGAGGGAACAAGATCTCCAGCATTGATGGAACGAATTGAAATTGAAGTCAAATTTGGTTGTTTCTTTGCAGCCTACAAAGAAAAGTTAAATCGAGGAAAATGTACTTGATCACACCAAATGGATAAAAGGAGTAAGGAAAACAAAGGCTACAAAGAGATGTTTTTTGTGTCAAAAATGATCAATGTGCATCTACTTCCACATCTATATGCTTTACCAGGGTCATCCATGTGTGTATACACCTAAAGGGGTGGTCCCACAATACTGGTTTACAATTTTTGGCCAAATTGGGCACTGAAATAATTTTTTCTAACTAAATCTTCACTTTCAAGCACCTATAGTGGCTAAACCGTGAGGAATTTGAAGATAATGCAAACTAGTGATTTGTGACATTTTGTATATAAATTTTAAATATATTTTTTTCAAAATTTTTAGAATCATATTGCACTTCTTTTTCTATCTCCTTCGAAAACTTGTTTTTGTTTAAGGAGTGACGCTCACCTTATAGAACATAAATTTTTTTCCATGAAGGATAAAATTCTAATTTTTTCAAATTTAGATTTGTAACTAAAATATATATTTCTTACAATTGGTCTCATAGTGTTTTATTGAATATTTTTTCCTTAATCAAGTTTTGAAGTCAAACCAATTACAATTCAGACATAGGTGAACCATATACAACGTAATTTTTTTGTGTGTACCAATTTTTATTTATTTTTGTTGGATCAAGGACTTCAATATCTAGTGCACTCATATTTAAAAAAAAAAAAAAATTGATAATCTTTTATTTTTCCACATGTGCATAACAGAGAGCTTGATTTTCGGTGAAAAATCTACATTCACAAGAAAAAAATAAAAAATAATAATAATTAAATTAAATTTATTTAAAATTATACTTTTTGGGAAGCTTAAAATAAGGAATACATACTTACAAAAAATAAATTTTAAATGTATTCATTTAATCCCTCAAAAAGTAAATCAAAAGCGGTTTTTTATCAGCATTTTGATAGGTGTAAAGGAGACTATGTTATAGGTATGGTTTAAAACTAGCGGGGCTCTATCCAAGGGGGTTTGATATACGATGGTTTGATCAAACCCTCTTCAATTGGAATCCTTAAAATGGAAATTTTTAAGGCTTAAATCATTATATTTTCTAAAAATATGTGATTTCAGCAAAAATTAGAATCTCCCAGAAATTGTAAACTAGCTTTGTGGGATCACCCAAAGGCCAAGAAAATTGGAAACTTAAATAGGAAAGGGTATGTGGTGTGCATTTCTATATTTGAGAATCATAAAATTAAAGAAACTGAAAGGAAATGTTCAGGTTGAATACAAAAGAGGAGGGAAACAATAACGACAAATTTACAACAGGTGTAAGAAAAAGGAAATATAAACTTACGAAATCAGGATCTAGAGGCTAGCGGTTGGCACCCGCAGAGCCGAACTCCACAGCGGAACCTATGGGCGATGTCACAAAATCAATCACCAAATCAATCTTGGGGGGCTCTAGAGACCCATCCACAAAGCCTGATTCTGCAAACATAGTTGTGGTAACTTTTACAGGGAGGAAATGTTTCAATTTTAGTTGACCGATTGGGAGATGGAAACTAGTAGACATCTTAGAAATATTGATAATCTAACAACCATTTTACTAATTTGATTAAATTAAAATGGGTATAACCATTCCACTTTTAATACTCTCCAAACAGTAGGAGATACAATATCAAGAATAAAAATGATAAATGCAAATGTGTATATCCCTATATGTATCTATTTATCTTTTGAGGTTGCTTATATATGTATGCATGAAGTTTTTACTATATTTCTATACATACCTATATGTAGATATTTGTATATGTTGCTAGTTGGTTCCTTAATCCTTTCTTATCAAAATAATAAGATATACAACAATAAGAATAAAAATGATTAAGTACATATATGCACTAAATTTCCCCTTTGTCGGCACATTTTAAAAAAAAACATATAACCAGATATATATCCATATGTACACATGTATAAATCTATTTATATATACAATGCTATATCTAAATAGATGTGTATATTATATGTATTCCTAACTATGTACTCATTGACATGCCAAGCAAGGACCTCCGTAAAAATGGGCATAATGTTAAAGGTGTACAGTGACAAGAAGGAACAATAAGCAGAGGGTGAAAGTTCTACAATTAAACATGTTTTAAACATTGCAGCCTATTAGAATATATATGCAAGAAGGGGCTCTTGGCCACCTTGGAACACAAAAGAAAAATGGTAAATGATTTCTCGCGATGCTGGAAAATGGAAATCAATATGGCAAAAGCAAGAAAATGTAATATTCAATGTTTGCAGCCTCAAAAAAGTACATTGTTGCTGGCTTGAACTATAGTTTTATACATTGTTTTTGGTGTTTTTCAATGTATTCAGTTTCAATAGGCACATTGCATTGGAAAAGTGCAAACAATTTTATAGATTTTTTATGAACATGTTACACATACTGCACCATTAAATCTTGGGTATATGCAAGATCATCATGGAAAAAATAGGCCCTTAAGTGGCAATGAAAATTTAGAAAAATCAGAGTTAGGCAACTTGACATAAAAATTTGAATAATTTATCTATATTATTTCAAAAATATGTAAGAATAGAATTTGTGAAAAATTGAATGTAGTTTCTAAACTACTAGGTTTATTTTTCTAAAAAAAAAAATCTATTTGGTGAAAAATTGAAATTTCAATGTAGTAGTATTTAAATTTCAGGGAAAAAATAAGAAGTAGGTGTTTGTCTGACCACCCTAACCATAATAAAATGATAATATTTTTTTATAATATTTTAGATATAAGTAGAGGACTCATGTTCAGATGTGATGCATATTTTTTTGTAATTTTTTTCCAAGTAAATAATTAATTATGAATTTTTTATTACAACTTTTAAAAAATATAAAAACTCATATGTCTGACCACCTTAACTTGGTCAAAACTTCATGAAATTCAATTTATTTTTTAATACTATAGTATGTGAAGCATAGAATGTGACACATGTTTTGGATTCAAAAAATGTGATACCGTTTGAAAGCTATAGATTTTTTTCAATTAGGCTAACAATCAGGACTTTAGTCATAATTCTAATAGAAAATGAATAATAATTACTTATTAGATTCAAAGTAAAGTATAATTTATATTGGTGGAAAGATGAGAAGCTCCTTTACAAACACTTTTCGTTTCATCAATTTTGGGTTAAAAAAAGTCGTCAACCACATGGACGAAGTCTGGAAAAGCAAGGTAAGTTGTTAAACACGTTTTTTGTGTTGACTTATTAAGATTGGCAGGTCCGAACCAAATTCCAAAGCAAGCCCGAGGCTAATCCCTAGGCATTAAATCTTGTGTCAGACATATCGGATTGAATCCGATAATATCCGATTTGAATCACATATCTAATATGTTTTAGATATGAGTTCAAAAAATATTATACAATTTATAATATATGATTTAAAAAATGCAATAAAGTTTATAATTTAATATATAATATACATATAGTTTATAATGTAATATATATAATATATAATTTATGATAATCTCTTACCGAATTATGTATAATATTTAAATATTATTTCAATATTTTAGTTAATGTATAAATATTTAAATATATATATTACTAATATATAAAATATTTAAATATTATATCTTTCCCTCTCTCTCTCCCACTCCTTCCCTCTCTTTCACTAACTCCCTCTATCTCTCTCCCCTCCCCCCTCTCCCCTTATCCCTAAACCCTTAACCCTTAAACCCTCTACCCTCTACTCTCTCTCTCTCTCAAGTTTCTCTCTCCTAACCCCCTCTCCCTCTCTCAGGTCTCTCTCTCTCACTCACTCCCTCTATATCTCTCCCTCTAACCTTAACCCTGAACCCTTAACCCTTAACCTTTAAACCCTAAACCCTTAAACCCTCTACCCTCTACCATTAACCATATATACCCTCTATCTCTCTCCCAATCCCTCTCTCTCTCAAGTCTCCCTCCTACCCCCTCTCCCTCTCTCAGGTCTCTCTCTCAGAGTCACTCCCTCTATCTCTTTCCCCTCTACCCTCAACCCTTAAACCCTCTACCCTCCACCCTTAACCTCTCTCTCTCTACCCTCTCTCCCTCTCTTAGGTCTCTCTCTCTCACTCACTCCCTTTATATCTCTTCCTCTACCCTTAACCCTAAATGCTAAACCCTTAACCCTTAAACCTTCTACCCTCTACCATTAACCCTATATACCCTAGATATCTATATACTATCGATCACTATCTCACTCCCTCTCTCTCTCAAGTCTCTCCATTCTACCCTCTCTCTATCTCCCAGGTCTCTCTCTCAGAGTGACTCCCTCTATCTCTTTCCCCTCTACCCTAAACCCTTAAAAACTCTACCCTCTACCCTCTTAGAGTCACTCCATTTATCTCTCTCCCATCTGTAACCCTTAACTTGTAAACCCTCTACCCTCTACTCTCTCTCTCTCAACTCTCTCACTAAATTACTCCTATCTCTCTCCTCTCTCCCCTCTATATCTCTCCCACTCCCTCCCTCCCCTTCTTTCACTGACTCCCTCTATCTCTCTCCTCTCTACCCTTAACCCTAAACCCTTAACCCTTAACCCTTAAACCCTCTACCCTCTACTCTCTCTCCCTCTCTCAAGTCTCTCCCTCCTATCCCCTCTCCCTCTCTCAGGTCTCTCTCTCTCTCACTCCCTTTATATCTCTCCCTCTACCCTTAACCCTTAAACCCTGTACCCTCTCTCTCTCTCAAGTCTATCCCTTGTACCCCCTCTCCTTCTCTCAGGTCTCTCTCTCTCTTATTCACTTTGTCTATCTCTCTCCCCTCTACCCTTAACCCTTAAACCCTAAACCCTAAACCCTTAAACCCCAACCCTTAAACCCTCTACCCTCTCTCTCTCTCAAAGTCACTCGCTCTAGATCTCTCCTCTACCCTCTCTCTCTCTCAAAGTCACTCGCTCTAGATCTCTCTACCCTCTACCCTTAACCCTCTACCATCTCTCTCTCTCTATCCCTCGTACCCTAAACCCTAAACCCTCTACCCTCTACCCTCTCTCTCTCTCTCTCTCCCTCCTACCCCCTCTCCCTCTCTCAAGTCTCTCTCTCTCTCACTCACTCCCTTTATATCTCTCCCTCCACCCTTAACCCTAAACCCTTAATCCTTAACCCTTAAACCCTCTACCCTCTACCATTAACCCTATATACCCTCTATCTCTCTCCCACTCCCTCTCTCTCTCAATTATCTCCCTCCTACCCCCTCTCCCCCTATTAGGTCTCTCTCTTAGAGTCACTCTCTTTATCTCTTTCCCCTAGATACTCTTAACCCTTAAACCTTAATCCCTTAAACCATCTACCCTCTCTCTCTCTCTCCCTCCTACTATCCATCTCCCTATCTCAAGTCTCTCTCTCTCACTCAATCCCTCTATCTCTCTCCCCTCTACCCTTAACCCTACACCCTAAACTCTTAACCCTTAAACACTAAACCCTTATAACCCTCTACCCTCTACCATCAACCCTATACCCTTTATCTCTCTCCCACTCCCTCTCTCTCAAGTCTTCACTCAATCACTCCTATCTCTCTCCCCTCTGTAACCCCTCTGCCCTCCTGGCTCCTCTCCACTACCTCTCCCTCCCCTCTTTCAGCTGACTCCCTCTATCTCTCTCCTCTGCCCTTGGCCTAAGTACTTAAGGCTTGTATGGAGCCCTCTACCTCTGCTCTCTCTCTCTC